>CABHPH010158975.1:32048-43930 GCA_902168325.1 Peromyscus nudipes | reverse complement strand
AGAGAGAGAGAGAGAGAGAGAGAGAGAGAGAGAGAGAAAGCAAAAGTCTCCTCAAACAATAGTTATCTTTATTATGTGTGGTACCTCTGATAGATTCCATTCTATTCTGTGTCATTAAAACACCATATTTTGACAACCAGGACTGTAGATTAGTGGTATTGCTGCAGAATTTTTCAAGAAAAGTCAATAGAAGATTTTGAAACACATGTTAATGAAAATGGTTTGAGACAAAATTGGGTTTTCAAATATCAAGATTTCCTCTTCTAGGGGAGGGTGAGCAGGTGTGGAGCAGTAAATTCCAGTCACCACAGAAGATGAGGTTTCTCACTGCCTACTCCCATCCCCTTATCTAGAATATCAGCCAGTTTGGGGTACCAGTTAGTGATTGTTTGCCCAGGAGGACCTATGACAGAGGAGATAGTGACGAGCAAAGCTTTTACCACGTCATGACAGGATGCTAAGTGAGAACACAGGAGACCTTACACAGCTAATTTCCTCTGTGTGACGATTGCTGAGTTCTGGGCTGAAGAATGCATTGAAGAAAACAGGGTGAGGTGCTGGAGAGATGGCTCAGCAATTGTTGCTCTTCGAGAGGACTTGGGTTCAATTCTCAGCACCCACACAGCGGCTCACAACCATCTATAACCCCAGCGTAACCCCAGCTCCAGGGGATCCCTTCCTTTGACCTCTGTGGGCAGAAGCACAAATGTAGTGTATAGACACACGTGATGTAAAGTACCCATACACATAAGATAAGGAGAATGAAATATAGAGGAAGAAGAAGAAAACGACCAAGAAGACGACAGTAACAGAGGGAAGTCTTCCCTAGTCCCGCAGTGTCTAGAAAATAAGGACTTCCCAAGAAGGCTTTGACAGAAACACAAAGTTAGCTCCCACTTCAAGACTCTGAGCAGATTTTGAAGTTCCATGGGGACCGAGCCTGGGCAACTGGCTCAGGAATGCCTCAAGGGCAGAACAAAAACTCCATTGAAGATAGCAAGACCCTCAAGGCGCTTAGTTAAAACAAGAATAAAAACCCAGCCCCAATCCAGTTTAATCCTGGATTTATGTGATCATTCCTCACGCATCTGCTTAACTGAGGAAAAGCAGAATATTCTTCTTGACAAATTACACACAATATTTGCAAATAGTAAAACCATCAATAAATAATAAGGTAACCATAAGGAGTGCAGGTTCATATGCAGGTGAGTGGCAAAACATGGTCTTCATATGCATGAGGTATAGGTGTTGTGTAACAGTCTCCTCCGAGATTAAAACGCGCCATCCTGCAGGGGATCTCCTTAAGTAATGAGGTAATTAACTAAAAAACAGCCTCACGAAGTCCCTGAATCTGACCAGATTCACTAGGCCCCCTCCATACCAGGCAGGGCAGAGCCAGCTGCAAAGAGGACTTTCAGACACAAGAATCTGCAAAGGAAGACTGCGACCAGACCAGCTTCCTGGAAGAAGTAGAAACATGTGGAGCTGCCTGGAAGGGGTTTGGACCAACTCTGGCTCCTGGGAAGGACGCTCTCCAGCCCACTGAGCGGCCTGCAGGCTGTGCGGTGTGCTCCAGGGTTCCCAGCTGTGCGGGCTGTCACCCATGCTGGGGTGGGCCTTGGTGATGCACTTGTCTTTGAGTCATTTCTGCTCCTTTAAGTGACTCCTCACCAGTGTTCCTGTAACTCCAGTAAAACTCATCGGTTCACCAAGTTGAACTTGGGTGGTATCTGTACTTGGGTCTGTCGTGAGTTCCCTATCTGGGGTAAGTAGACGAGTGTGTTTCATCTCCCCAGGAAAAGTTTGGTCACAAGAAATCAGGGTTCAACTCTTATCGACCAAAAACAAACAAGCAACAACAGTAATGACTAGAACTGTAAAGAGACGTGAAGATATAACTGGTCAGCAAGAGAATACAGTATAAGCAGACAAAAAGTTATTCAGATGCCATTATTGGTGGACAAGGACGTTAAAGTAATGGGGTGTAGAGGAACTGAGTCTCGTTTTTAATTTAAACTAGTATTTTATTTAATTTTTTAGATTTATTTTTATGTTTATGAGTGTTATTCTACATGTATGTAGGTGTACCCTGTGTGTGTCCTGGTGCCCAATGAGGTCAGAAGAGGGTATCAGATCTCCTGAAACCAGAGATACAAGAGAAATTGTGAGCTGCCATGTGGGTGCTGGGACCTGAACCTGGGTCCTCTGCAAGAGCTGCCAGTGCTTCTAACCACTGAGCTACTCCAGCCCTGGAAGAGGGTCTCTGACATAACTGGGGAAAGTGGAAACTGGTACATCCATGATGAACCTGGGTTTACTCAAGATATAGAACCACACGAGGACGTGGCCAAAGATACCTTAATATACAAAATAATTAAGCACAAGAGATTTCTTACACCCAAGGAGAAAGAGAACTCTAAGCAAGAGAGCCATAGATGTAGAGGGGACAACATTTAAGGCAGAGGTAGTATGGCCAAGACAGAACAAAGATGGCTAAGAGGCTGGCCTTCTGCTTCTAACCCCTAGGCTGGGCTCTATGCTTGGTTGGAGACAACGCAGCCAAACCCACTAGATGACGAAGTTTGTTGAATTTCCACGAAGGCAGAATTCAATAGAAAGTGTTCACCTGAGGATGCCGAGGAAATCCTCACAGGAAGGTGCTATACTACAGAAGTTTCTCCAGAACTTTCCACAGGAAAGATGTGCTGTGAGTTGACCTTGGAAGAACCTGCCCACAGAGATGTACCGTGTGTTTCTGATTGTCACACATGGCACGAACCTGCCCAGCGGGCACATCAGCATCAAGGAGAGGAACGCCTTATCCAGGGACTGCTGCTGCTGGTCCTTATGTCAAAGTTTAATGTCGTACTAGCTAGCAAAGGAAGCATTTTCATGGCTGAGCAGACAATTAACGGAGGGTTGAGAGACATAGGCAGTAAACTGGTCAAAGGCATAGTCGGCTTTGAAAAATACCTGATAGGATCTATGATGGGTAATCAATAGAAGTGCCTCCTGACTCAATACTTCCACTCCCAGGTCTACATCTAAGAAAGTTCAGACACGTGTTCACCAGGAGATGCACACAGGAATGCTGAACCTGCTTTACACATAGTAGCCCCAAACTAGAGATAATCCAAATGTTTCCTAACATAATAATGAATTATTCTTGTTTGGTTGGTTGGCTTTTTTGTTTGGTTTTTGTTTTTTTTTCAACACAGAGTTTCTCTGTGAAACAGCCCTGGCTGTCCTGGAACTCACTCTGTAGACCAGGCTGGCCTCAAACTCACAGAGATCCCCCTGCCTCTGCCTCCCAAGTGCTGGGATTAAAGGTGTGCGCCACCACCGCCCGGCTCACAATAATGAATTCTTAAAAAATGTGGTTAGTTCAGATGTGGGATACTATACCACAATAAAGAACAAAGTGGAACACAAATAACACAAATGAAACTTGCAGAGACAGCCATGAGATGCAAGGGACATCACCTGTGAAGCCCAATGAAAATTAAAACTAGGGAGCTGGAGGGGCGGCTTGGCAGGCAGAGTGTGTGCTGCTCTTGCAGAGGACACAAGTTCAACTCTCAACACTTAACATCTGCCTCCCAAACACCTGTAGCTCTAGCTGCAGGGGATCTGACGCCATCCTCTGGCTTCCACAGGCACCTGCATATATGTGTATATATATATATATACATACATCTCCTACCCAGACACACGAAATAAAACAAATTCTTTTAAAAAATAAAAAAAACTAGCTGATAGTGCTAACAATCAGGACAGTAGGTCTGGTTTGGACAGGAGAGCGATAGAGAACCAAGTGGGAGACCATGTCAGAAATGTAGTTCGTCTGGACCTAGGCAGTGATCACACCTGTGCATGTAAACCTGCAAGCACACTGTGCTGTGCATTAATGATTAATGTACTTCACATACATCAGTGTGCGTTACACTTTCAAAACTCTAAACATCCCCACTAATGGTTAACACATGGAGGAAACTGTGCATAGAACTGATTAAGGAGAGACTGAAATGTACAGAAGGATCAAAAAAGTATAAAATTTTAAATGATAATTAAAGTCTAGATTGCATTAGGTCAGCTTACTGGCAGATTGAACACAGTTATGTAGAGACTTTATGACCCAGGTGAGAAATCAGAGGATGACCTTGAAACTAAAGCAAAGAGAGAGAGAAGTCCAGAAGTCACATGGGACATAGTAAAATGTCTAACAGTCAATCACTGGAATCCTGGAAGGAGGGATAAGGGAGGCATGGCAGAGTATCTGTTGGCATAGGGAGAGATACAGGGAGAGGAGTTTCCAAATTTTATGAAAGAATCAATCCACAGATTCAAGGAGCTTGGTATCCCCAAACAATAAGTGCAAAGAAAATCACAAATATAACCCCAAATTCTCGAGACTTCCTCTCACCTTCGCCAGAGTGGCTATCGTCACAAGCCTGAAGACAAAGTGCTGGTGGAAATGTGGGGACAGCAGTGCCCTATCTGTCGGGAGTGTCAGCTAGTGCCACCACTATGGAAATCAGTGTGGGGGGCGGTCCTCCAAAAATTAAAAATAGAACTGCCAGATGTCACAGCCATGCCACCCCGGCCATATTCCCAAAGACTCTGCACTACCACGGAGACACTTGCACATCCATGTGTATTAGCAAGGAAGTGAGCTGAGCCTAGATGCTCATCTATGGACGAACGGATAATGAGACACTGGCATCTATGGACAATGGAATTGTATTCAGCTGTTAAGAAAATTGAGATCTGCAGGGAAATGGGTAGATCTGGAAAGTGTATTAAGTGAGGTGACCCAGTCTCAAAATGATAAAACTTGCATGTTCTCTTTCATATGCAGATCCTAACTCTTGATGTTTGTATGTGTATAAATGAGGGGTCATCAAAGCGGACACAGACTGAGGTATTTGATAGGAAACCATGAGGGGGGAAGGGAGAGGTGTTGGTAAGGTGTGTGGGGGAGCATGCAGTCACACAGGACATGAAAGCAGATAGGTAGCTCCGGGGGGTGGAAGGGCCCAAAGGATGGGAACAAACTGAAAAATGCCAAAATGAAAACCTATTTTTTTTTTTGGTAAATCAACGTAAAAATTTTAAAACCTAGTTTCCAAAACAAAAACAACCCCCACGTGCATGCATATTGTAGTTAAACCACCAAAAGATGAAAGGTAAGGATAAATGATAAAAGCAATGAGCAAAAGAATACAAACCTCAAAACTGACAGCCACACGGCTCAGTGACCGCCGGGCCTCCGCAAGTGCACGCGTGTATATGGCGCATGCGCACACAGAAGTAAGTGTAGGAGAATTTTAAGCTGACAAACGGGAGTGAGGAAAGCTAGAAAGCAGAGTGATTTACTTAAGGTGCAAAAGGGAAGAAAACTCAACTTTGAATTCCATAGTTACCGGCCACATCCTCCAATGACGAAGGGAAATAAACTTTCAAACGAACCTAAACGGAGGAAATTCATTACCCACTGGCAGTAGAAGAAGTTTCTAGCCAGAAAGAAATGGTTCCAGGCAGAAATGTGGACATGGAGGAAGAAGTGAGGGGCACCTGAAAGGCTGATTTCAAAACAAAACTGACAGCAGCATAGGCAGGTTAGGGGGACCCAAGAGCAGAGAGAAGCTCACCTCTGTAGCAGAGTTTTCAAAGGCCGTGAATTTCTCAGAGACTTCAAACCACGAAGCATGAGGACAATAGAAAAAAGGGTCTCCAAGCTCGTGGGAGCTCACGGATTCTAGACTGCTAGCTGTGGAGCCTACGTGGGACCGACCTAGGCCCTCTGCCTGTGGGTAACAATTGTGTAGCTTGGTCTATTTGAGGGGCCCCTAGCAGTGGGACCAGGATCTGCCTGGCACATGAGCTGGCTTTTTGGAACCTACTCCCTATGGTGGGATGCCTTGCTTAGCCTTGATGCTGGGGGGAGGAGCTTGGTCCTGCCTCAACTTGATATGCCATGCTTTGTTGACTCCCATGGGAGGCCTGCCCCTTTCTGAGGAGTGGATGGGGATGGGGTAAAAAGGAGGCAGAGGGAGGGAAAACTGTGGTTGGTATGTAAATAAATTTTTAAAAATTTAATAATAAAAAAAGAAAAGAGGGTCTCCACAAATGGGTGGCAGAACCTCTTGGCATGTTCCCTTCCTCCAGCGAGAAAGAGACAAGACAAGTCTGCTGCCTGGAGCATCGTTAGACAGAGGTGCCTCAGATATCAGAGGGATGTTCCCACAGTATATCAGCCGGGAACCACAGTGAAGCAACAGCAGGATCCCATTATACACCCCTCAGAACAACCCAAACCCACTACACTGACTGACACAGCCACGTGCCAGCCAGGGTGTGGACAACAGGAGCTATCGTTTCTTTCAGGGTGGGATGCAAAATGGAACATTCACTTTGGAAGACAATTTATACAATTTATAATTGTATAACAATTTATAATTACCTATAAAGCTGAAAATATTCTTGCCAGCAATTGAGTTCCTGATGCTTGCTTGGAGGAGTTGAAAGTTAAGTCTACATAAAACTTTATACTTAGATGTTTTGGGTAGATTTATTTCTAACTTCCAAAACTTGGAAGTGACCAGATATCCTTCCCTAGGTGGGTGAATAAATACACTTTGGTACATTCAAATGATGGTATGGATGAGATATGAATGAGCCTCTCAAGCCATACAACTTTGGTATGTTACTGAATGAAAGAAGCCAGACTTTAGAGAATGCCTACTATGGGGATGGAGAGTAGTTAAGAGCACTGGCTGCTTTTCCAGGACACCAGTTCTATTCACAGCACTCATATGGCAGCTCATAACTGTCTGTGACTCCAGTTCCTAGAGATCTGACAGCCTCTTCTGGCCTCCATGGGCACCAGGCATGCATGTGGTGCACATAAACACATGCTGGCAAAACACTCATACACATAAAGTGAAAAACGGGTAATTTTTTTTTAAAGGATGCCTACTGGATGAATTCATTCCTATGGCAGTCTTGAAAGGTAAAGCCACCAAGACAATGAAGAGATCAGCGGTTGTCAGGGGCTAGCTGGGAGGTGGTGAGGAAGTGGAGCACAGAGGGGATTTCGAGGGTAGGGAAAGTATTCTGTGGGATGCAAGAATGGCTGATATATGCCACAATACATTTGCCAAAACACAGGGAGTTTTCAACACCGAGAATGAACTATGCTGCAGACCTGTCCAACCTGTGGGTCTGCAGGCCACATGTGGCCAATGAGAGCTTTCAAATGCAGCCCGATACAAAATCATAAACTTACTTAAAGCACTATGAGATATACTTTGGTAACTCCATTGCACAGAATTCAGTGTGTATGAGCTTTGTAGATGACGACATGTCACAATGGCCAACAGTTATACACACCTGATAGGTCATTATGGTACATCAATGTAATTGTTTTTCAATTATAACAAATATAAGACACTGGTGGAGGATGCTGATAATGGGGCAACTATGCATATGTGTGGGCAAGGAAGGAAGGAGAAGACAGGCCAAAGGCCCCTGCAAAACTTGGGGCTAGCACAAAGGGCTGTAGTAGCCATGTGGATAGGCTGACAACCTGATACAGCTCAGAAGCCAGAATCGAGATGTGGTAAGGACCAGAACTACCAAATGCCTCTCCACTGTGCACTGGCATTTGGTAAGTTCAATGTAGCTGCAGGGTAACTCTAATAATGGGGTACATGTTAGGAGGAAGCCCAGAATAACAGTAACTGAGAACAACCCGAACAACCAGTATGAAACGCAACTGGCCAAAGCTTAATTCTGACACCAGATGGAATGAATATTTCAAATAAAAATCACCTGTGTGGCATTATTTGCGGGAGTTTGGTGCCCATTACTGCAGAGCATGGGAAGGAAAGGAAAGGTAACTGCTTGCCTTAGAGGGCCAGAAAGCTTCCAGAAGAGATGGCCACATACCAGCATGTGTAGATCTTAAAAACGTAACTGAAGAAAGTTAGAAATTAATATAAAATGAAGCATAGGACACATAACCCTGAGAGAGCTGGATGTATATACTCACACAACAAACGGATTTTTGTAATTATCTATATAAACAGATGTGCCAGAATGTGTTCTACAGGGCAGTTGGGAGAGGAAAAGGGGTTTCCTGGCTATTACCTAGAAGATGGGGCCCACCCAAACCATATGTGCTAACAGTCCATGGAAGGAAGATCCAATCTCAGAACAGCAAACATGGGAGGCAAAAGGAGGTGAGGCTGGGAAAGTGGGGGAGCATGTAAGTAGTGTGCACACTCACTGGTGTGTGAGAAATGGCTTTCAACCTGTTCTTTGCACGGGGATTCCATTTGACACAGCAGCATTGGGCTCCATAGGGTGTAGACACCACCACCTGCCTGACACCATCCATGAGACACATGACTTATTCCTGATAGTACACAGTCCCACTTATAAACTTATCACATTCAAACCATTTCAAAAAAGCCAGACTGGTGAACTTGCAAAACTCACCAGATCAAAAAAGGGTGCCACATCCTCATCTGGGACCTCTAACACACCAACGGTGATGTTCTACTATGCTGACTTGTCATCTGACCAGCTGGTACGCGTGCGTGCGTGCGTGCGTGCATACTTTGTGTAAGGGGTAATATGAGGTCTAAGAGTTAATATTAGTAACTAAGATTGAAATAAAAGAATCCACAAGGAGCTAGAGAGATGCTCAGTGGTTAAGAGCACTGGCTGTTCTTCCAGAGGACCTCGGTTCAATTCCCAGCAGTTACACACTGTGGCTCAAAAATGTTTGCAGTAACAACCCCAGATCTTTTGACTGCTTTGGCACCAGGCATGCACATAGTGCTCAGACATACATGAAGGCCAAAAAAAAGAAAGAAAAAGAAAAAAAGAAAAAAAAATTCATGCACTAAAATTAAAATAAGAATCTATGATGACCAATGATCATGTTTGAAAGGACTGGTATTGGCACAAGACACCCCAAGACCAAGTTCTCAGCGCAAAGGAGACTTATTTGCCTCAGAGGGACAGGGGGCAGTGAATAAGAGACAAAGATAGTCGATGGCAGACTAGGGAGAAGGGGAAAGGAACAAGGGAGAGGGGGAGGGGCATTTGCCCTGGAGGGACAAAGGACTGCCTCTGGATGGAGAGGAATCAGATGTGGCCCATAGGTAAAGGGCAGTTTATAAGGGTAAATGAGGAAACCGTGTGTTAATTTTTATTGGACAGGCTAATTATAGCAACCGAAGGGGACTTTTGGTTGCTGGACTTAGCTACTTTGATAGCTGGACCTTAGTAGTCAGTCTCAGGGGGAGGAAGTGGCCAAATAAGGGAATAGACCTTGGTGGCTAGCTTTAGGAATGTAATCTAGTGGTTTCTCCCAAGGAAGAGGGGATGGGGGAAGGCCAAGGCCATGTTGGCCATGCTCAGCCCCTTCAATGTTATCAAAGGAAATCTGGATTACATGGTAAATTGCAGCTAACAAAACTAAATGTAGCTGATTTACTCACCCCAGACAGGGAACCCTGACAGACCAAAGTATGACTCCCACCACAGTCCAACTTGGTGAGCCAATGAGTTTTATTTGGGTTGTTACTTACAGGAGAAGAAACGGCCTAAAGACAAACGCAGCACCAAGGCCCAGCCCAGCACAGATGATAGTTCTTGGGAAGTGCCACTAGGGCAGCAGTTCTCAACCTCTGGGTTGAAACCCCTCTGGGAGGTCAAATGACCCTTTTACAGGGGTCATTGGAAACCACAGATATTCACATTATGACTCACAACAGTAGCAAAATTACAGCTTTGAAGTAGCACTGAAAATAATTTTATGGTTGGGGGTCAGCACAGCATGAGGAAGTGTATTAAAGGGTCGCAGCGTTAGGAAGGTTGAGAACCACTAGGGGAAGGGAAAGAGAGAGCTACTTCTGTCTCTCAGGGTCAAAGTTATCCTCAAGATTGACTCAACTGCAGTTCTAGTCTGGACCATTCAGCTTCTCTGGGCAATCACTCCATGCAGGGAGGTTTCTGAGATGGAAAAAAAGACCAGAATAGGAATCTGGGAGCTAAGGCTGGTTGCCAGGGCTACCAAAACTCCTGCTCCATCAAATATAGTGGAGGCCCTGCCAGAACTTGGTTCTCTCCCAGCTGAATGCTGGGACAGACGGTGGCACAGGACAAGATATGGTGTGGCGGCAGCGGGGGCAGTTGATTAGGTAAGTGGATAACAGCACTGGGCCCAATAAATGCCTTTGCACAGATCTCCTATATCATTTTGCCCAAGATCACTAAGTGCTCAGGACAGATTTACAAACTTATCTGTCCATTCCCTTGAAGCCACAGCCTGAGCATACATGTGAGCTGGGGGCCTAGCCATCGTACATCCTTGTCCAGCTCCTATTATCACTGAGGCTCAGTTTCTCTCCCTCATCTTTTCTCAGGAACGGGCCTCCTCTGGGGTTGCATCCCTTCTCCCTTCATGCTGGGAAACACATCTCAAACTCAAACAAGACCTAGGCCCAGTCACTAAGATGGACTCGTATTTTAAATATGGCCACCATGCTTGCAGTGTTAATAAACTGGCCTTCCCATGCTCCCCCTGTAACAAAATAACCTGGAGCAGAGGTCAGAGGGACAGTGGCCGAGCAAGGAGCCTCCGGCCTCCTTTAGGGTCATAAGCCCTGATGTGGCTGGTGCAGGCCAGGGCCAACTCTTAGATTTGTACTTCCCCATGCCAGGTATGGGGCGTGTGTGAGCCTCCGAGGCTCAGTCACAGGGTGGTAGTGGGCTAGCTTTCCCAGAATGTAGGTTTCACTGTATGAGTTGGAAGAACAAAGTTTTGCAGTTTCATTCTTTTTTGGTTTATTAGATTTTTTAAAAGATTTTATTCATTTTTATTTTATGTATATGAGTGTTTGCCTCTGGGTATGTATGTGTACTGTGTTAGTGACTTATGCTCTCAGAGAATGGAACTCCATTTAGAACTGGGGTTACAGGTGGTTGTGAGCCACCATGTGGGTGCTGGGAAATGAACCCAGTCCTCTTCAAAAGCAACAAGTGCTCTTAACCACTGAGCCATCTCTTCAACCCCCGATATTTATTTATTTATTTATTTATCTATTTATTTATTTATTTACTATTTATTTATTTATTTATTTATTTATTTATTTATTTATTTATTTATTTATAAGAGCATCTTATGTATTCCAGGCTGGTCTTGAACTCGCTGTGTTGCCAAGAATCCCCTTGAATTTTTGATCCTCCTGCCTCCACCTCCTGGATGAAGGGAGGATCTCGGTACTGCTTTCCATGCCTTTCCTGTCAAAGGCTGTGTTGCAGGCTGTATTGCAGGCAGATGCAAACCGGATCCTGAATGCCTTGTTTCCTTTCTGGACTCACATTTCTCAGGGATTTCTCAAAAGGTAGCATACAGCGAATGCAGGGAAAGTCTGGAGCTTTGGTTCCCTGGGAATTTGCTGAGATAGATCATGTGGACATGATAAGGAGAACAGTATGGATCCAGAGTGGGTGGCTCTAAGAGAATGGGCTAGTGCTGGCATTTCTGTATACACCAGTGTTGTGCTTGGCAGGGGAGAGGGGACGGCTAACTTTCTGGATGGCAAATATGGTGTCTTTTGACATTAACTGGTCATCATTTCCCAAACCTTGGGAGTTGGGTAGAGAGGAGTATGAATTGTTTGAGAAATATACATTTACTCAGAATCTGACCTTTTCAGTAATTTACATCTGATAAAAATGATGACATTGAAATTAAGCAATACTGTTCAAAACATCCAATGGCTTTCTTCATTGAAAAATAAACTCCTGGCCTGGCGGTGGTGGTGCACGCCTTTAATCCCAGCACTCGGGAGGCAGAGCCAGGC
>CABHPH010158975.1:5525-29499 GCA_902168325.1 Peromyscus nudipes | reverse complement strand
GAGGAACACAAAATGCAAATGACTTTTGATTTTTCAACAACTAGGAAAATATTGTTGAAATAAAAGAAAAACAGAAGTCCAATGATTCAACTTGGTCTAGATGCCCAAGACTCTGGATTCTATCCCCAGCACCAGGAAGAAGGACTAGAGATCACCCTGTTTGCAGACTGGGTGACTCAACATCAATAAAATGTCAGTTCTCCCCGAGCTAATCTTTAGAGTTAGCACAATCCTACTCAAATTTAACAGAATTTTTCAAAAAACATTAACAAGCTGACTCTGAAGATTGTATGAAAATCAAAGTAATTAAAAATAACCAAAGGAATGTTGAAAAGGAAAACAACATATATAAAAATGCTATAATTAAACATACTGCTTTGTATACTAAGTTAAAAGATAAAATAAAATAAAATTGAATGACTTTGATTATGTGGTTTTAAGATAACCTTAATTGTTATCTAATGTCCAATAATAGCACAAAAAAAAGAACCTTAAAAAAATCTCACACTAGTATAATCAGTTGATTTTTTTTTTAAGACAGGGTCTCACTCTATAGCCCTGGCTTGCCTAAAACTTGCTATTTAGACCAGGCTGACCTGGATCTGATAGAGATCCACCTGCCTCTGCTTTCTGAGTGTTAGGGATTAAAGGTGTGTACCACCATGCCTGGCCTAGCCAGATGATTTTTTTTACAAAAGAAAAAGCAATTCAGTGGGGAAAAAAAAGTAACTCTCCTGGACACCTGTTGCTCACACAGCCAGAAATATATGTGGGAATATGAGCCATGACTCCTCCCTCACATCCCAGGCAAAAATTAGTTTGAAGCAAAGTATGGTTCACCAAGACTGTGGAATAAATGCACATCCATGCAGAAGAATTAAATTATGAATACATGCAACAACTGGGATGGTAGCCAGGGGGATTTCAAATTCCACGAGAATTATACCAGATGAGCGAGCTGGTCCCCAGAAGATTGCATGTTACATGATATGGCTTACATAACTTCATATAACTTTTTCTAATGACAAAAGTTTAGATACAGAGAAGAGAATAACAGTTGCTGGAGGTTAAGGGTAGGCCTGGGAAGACACCCAGGAAGAAGGTGGGCGTGGTTATAAAGGGCAACATAATGTTCCTTTGTTCATAATTCTGAATGGCAGTGAATACACCAACTTGTGCAAGGGTTAGAATGTTTATAGAGTGCGCGCACGCGCGCACGCACACACACACACACACACACACACACACACACACACACACCAGGACAGCAACCAGCACCAGGGCCATCTGAGATGAATGAACTGTGCAGCCATCACTAATCTGTTTGTGATAGCGTACTATAAATTTTTTAAAATGTTACCATTGAGAGAAAACCAGCAGAGCCCACAAAGGATTTTTCTGTGCTATTTGCTACAACCATAGTAAGAAACAATTATCAAAGTAAAACTTTCAACTAAAACTCGAAATTAAGTTGGGCAGAATTCTGTGTACTTAGAATGGCAGCTACTGCCAGGTGGTGGTGGCGCACACCTTTAATCCTAGCACCCGGGAGGCAAAGGCAGGCAGATCTCCATGAGTTTGAGACCAGCTGGGGCTACAGCATGAGTTCCAGGAAAGGCTCCAAAGCTACACAGAGAAACCCTGTCTCAAAACAAAACAAACAAAAAAACAAAGAATGGCTTCTACTGGGTAGGATGAAGGGTTATTTGAACTCATAAATTCAAGCAGCCTGAGCAACAGCGGAAGACTAAGGACAGGGAACTGTAAGCCTAAATGTAGAGGTAACTCACCCCATCCCTTTTTAGCCATGTGTATGTGTGTGTGCCTCAGTGAATGGATATGCCCCACATGTGTGCAGGATGTATGGGATCCCCTGAAAGCAGAGTTACAGGTGACTGGAGCCACCATGTGGGCGCCAGGAACTGAACTTAGATCCTCTGCAAGAGCAGTAAGTGTTCCAAACCGCTGAGTCATCCCTCCAGCACCTAAAGGCCCTTATTAGAGGTAACTTTGTAATGTTTATTTTCATTATATTTTTTTCTTATAATTCCAAGAATTGGAGCTTTTTATAACTCTTAGAAAACAGTGATAGCCAGGCTTCATGACCTGTGGGTAGGCAAAGATTTATTAGGACAAAAAAAGCAATGAACATTGTTGCAGGATATTTGAGCTCACTGTGAAACCCAAGACTGTGTTAATAAAAGCAACCTTGGATCAGGGGGCAGAGCCAGCCACTAGTTGACAGGAATTGGCCATAGAGGGTAACAGAGAAGCCGGGAAGATAGAGAGACGCACAGGAAGGAGTAGGGAGGGACTTGGAGATTCTTTTTTGGTTTGGGTCAAGTGGAGAGATGCTCTCTTGCTGGGTCTCTGGCCAATAAGGAAGGTCTCCTGGTTGCTTCTGGGCTTCTCTGATCTAACAGGTTTTCACCCCAACATCTGACTCCTGAGTCTTCATTGGTAAATAGAACAATAGAGACTTAGTTAAAAACTACATTTGGTGTCAGGGGTCAAGTCAGTGCCAGTGGGACCATCTGGCCAGGCTGCAGCCTGAGTGGCGGGACTCTGACTGTGGGCTGAGGGGTGCAGAAGTAGTTAAAGTATCAGTATTCAGGTACCACCGCTAAGCCCACTGGAAAACAACAAAACATGGCGTACAGTTTGGGTAAATTGTAGTTCATCAAGCTATGGCGGTCCATACCTATAATCCCAGCACCATGGAGAATCACAGGTTAAGGCCAGCCTGAGCTAAATAATCAAAGAAAAGAGTGGCACTCACCTTTTCCAATCTGACTGAGGAAAACTAATCAAATAGCTCCACCAGGATGCAAGGGATGTCGGTGTGATGGCCACTGTGGTCTTTGCCTGGAGCTACTGGCCAGCACCATTCCACACCGTGAATCTTTTCTACAACATTCCTGGATGGCCAGAATTATATTCGTCATTAAAAATGAGAAACTGAGGCTGAAGAAGTTACCTTTTCCAGGCTTGGTGTGTATGTGTGGGGGGGGGGGGGGGGTAGAAGATGTGGCATCCAGCCGAATCCGTCTGACTGAGAAGTTTTCAGTTCTGCCTTTGTGATTCTATTTCCTTATCGTTTAAGATGAAAAACTGGAAGATGGCGCACGGCCCAATTTAGTAGATGATTCGTTCTCCGTTCCACACAGTTCCATCAGCTCTGGGGCTGTTTGATGAAGATGTACCTGCTGATTTGAGTCTCAGAAGGGGTTTCTTTGAGCAAGCCACCACCTTGTGGCAAAGAGCATGACTTGCAGGAGAAAGTTAATCTTGCAGACCAAAGCATTTCCTTAGCCACAGTTAGACATTTTTGCATTAAAACAAAGCAAAATAATAAGCACATTTCTTAGCATAAGTTAATTTAAAAGTATGTTTTCCAGAGATTTGTTTTTGAACAAAACAATCTCACTGACTAATATTATCAAATATAAAAAAAAAATCAACTTCCAGAGGTTGGAGAAATAGTTTGGTGGTTAAGAGCATTGGCTGCTTTTTCAGAGGACCCACATGATGGATCAAAACTGTCTGTAACTCCAGTTCCAGAGGATCTGACGATCTGGCGCCCTCTTCTGACCTCCTTGGGTACCAGGCACAGACACATTTGCAGCAAAACACTGTACATATAAAAAATAAGACTCCCCCAACTCCCCGAAAGTCTTTTAAGTAACAGCATACAAAATGGGGTAGTCCAAGGAGATGCATTTGGGGGCAGACTGGTGGTTCAAACCGTATACTTAAATTCTTATTTTTAGATTTATTTGTTTCATTTTATGTGTGTGTTTTCCCTGGATACAATGCAAGTGTGCCACGTGTGCCAGGAGAACGAGGAAGTCCGAAAAGGCTTGGGATCCCCTAGAACTAGAGCTGCAGGCCGTTGTGAGCCACCATGTGGGTGCTGGGAATCGAACTCGGATCTTCTAGGAGACCAGTATGTACTCTTAACCTGAGTCACCTCTTCAGCCACACGCAGCCATCTCTGTCTTTCAATGGTATAAATCAGATTTTTTATATGCTTGGATTAATACCCACTATTTGAACCTATTAGGGATATGTGAACTTGACTTCCATAGTTAATTTTGAATTCACAATTATTTGCAGGCTTAAAGACAATTCTCATATTCCTGGAAAGCCATCTCCCGCGTGGCACACCTTCTTCGAGGATGTCTTAGATAGATGGGATAAAAAGCTGTACAACAGCTTTGGCAGGCGGGTGGGAAGGAGACGGGAATCAAGCTGCACCGAGCACGGAAGGGTGGGATCTTTACCTTAGTGCCTCTAGAACCTGACATTCCCAGCAACCAATGAGAGCTCCCCACTGGCAGCGGTGCTGGGTTGCTAGGACGACCATTGCAAAGACGCTGCTGAGTCGAGTTGGAGATTTTCTAGCCTCGTCTAGGCCCCGGTATCTGGTATCTATACTGTTCGCAGGGGCTGTTTCCCAGTAGTTCGTGGAGACTTGTAGGGACAACGGGACCCTCTTTATCGGCTCGAATTCTTCAGTGGACACTATAATGTGGCAAACTGCCAGTGCTCCCTGCGGGTGCCCCTGGGCTCCTGAGTGAAGGGGCTTTACAGACGCCAGCCCCACTTCCGAAAACAGCCTGGTGATCCCTTGGGGCCCCGGGAGGAGGGAGGGAGAAAGAGAGAGCTAGAGTGCGCCAGTCTGTGTCTCTGTGCATTTTGCATCCGTACATTGATTTACCGTCTTTAAAAGAGGCTCTAGGCTTGCTGGTTTGAACAGTTTGGTTTCTTTGCAGAGCCATGGGCAGCAAGAAGAAGGAGATTGCCCTGCAGGTAAGCCTCTAGGGGCGCTAGCTCCAAGCACTTGGTTGGAGAGGGTGGTGTGGGTGTGGGGTGCAGTATAATGATGACTTTCTACTTGCTAGCAGTATGCGACAGTGTTCTGGAGCCCGAGTGCCCTACCCTTCTGTGTTAAAGTAGAAATAAATACCTGGAGCACCTAGAAACAGCAACCTTATATATAAATATACCCAACTAAGGCAGAAGCCCTTTGTTTATTTATTATGTATACAGTGTTCTGCCTGCAGGTATGCCTGCACACCAGGAGAAGGTGCCAGATCTCATTATAGATGGTTGTGAGCCACCGTGTGGTTGCTGGGAATTGAACTCAGGACCTCTGGAAGAGAAGCTAGTGCTCTTAACCTCTGAACCATCTCTCCAGTCCCAAGGCAGAAGCTCTTAATGGGCATTAGCATAAAAACACAAATCCCAGAGAAGATGCAGCAGCCTAATTCCCCAAGTTTATTTTCTGTTGAATAATAATTGCAGAAATGCACAGGATATATATTATTTGGATTTGGGCATGCATCTGTGTACTTTGTAGTGACCAGTTTCCCTGCACTGTTTTGTTCAAACAGCATGGCTTGAGATGTGTTGTGTGATGAGCATTTGCTTTGTAGACTGCTTTTCTTCACTTGCACATAGGACAGGCCAGCTTTTTCCTCCTCTTCCTCTCCTCCTCCTCCTAACCTCATTGTTTTTGAGGCAGAGTCCCTCTATGTAGCACCTGTGAAGTGAGGCTGTATAAATATCCCAAAGGGTCATGAAGCCTTGACATCCTCCAGCTCCAGAGTGAGGGTCTTCTGTGGTAGATTCTGAGTGCCTGGTTCCCCCATTATTGCTGTGCGAACCATTTCCTCAACCTCTCTGAGCCCTGTGCAGAAGCAGGGCAGGTAATACATAAACTGCAAAGTTATGGTGATGAGACTCCGGACGACTCCAGGCCAGCCTGCATGCTCTCGGTGCATCTCACAACAGCCTGTGTGCTTCTTAGTTCACCCTTTAATGCCCTGTATCCCCTTGGGGGTAATATTATTTGGTAGTGGTGTTTTATACTATTCCTCGGAGTTGAGCATGACCCAGTACTCAAAGTGCTTCCATCTGCTGAGGGTGTGTGTGTGTGTGTGTGTGTGTGTGTGTGTGTGTGTATGTGAGTGAGTGTGTGTGTGTGTGTGTATGTGAGTGTGTGTGTGTGTATGTGAGTGAGTAAGTGTGTGTGTGTGTGTGTGTGTGTGTGTGTGATATCTTTCTCCACCCACAATGAGGTCACTCTTTGAATTCATTGCCCAAGAGCTCCAACCAACCCAGAAACCCTGTCTTCTTTCTTCAGGGTTCTTTCTGTGGCTGATACAGAAATCACATGATATCAAGGAATAATCTGGTCAAAAGATGCCAAGCAATCTGTTCATTCTCTCCAAATGCAGGCCTTGGGGAAGTTTAAGTATTTTCCATGATGATATACCCTACAACCCGGAGTAAGACAGTTCATCTGGTCCCAGGGCTGGTGTGGCTCACTCCATGAAGGGGACCAAGAGGGAGAGAGATGCCAATGACATCAGTTAAACCTCTGGGTGGTGACAGGGCTCTTCTGTCCTTCCTGTCATTTGCTTCAGGGCCAAGATGATATCAGTCCAACTCTCTGACTTAAGACTTCAAAAGATCTTTTCTCTTTTGGGTCTACACACACACACACACACACACACACACACAGAGAGAGAGAGAGAGAGAGAGAGAGAGAGAGAGAGAGAGAGAGCGCTTCCTTGGAAATGGAGACCTATAATAGAGGATCTGCACACATTATATGGTTTCCTGCTGTAATTGATGGATAATACATCCTAACACAGACCTTTACATATTTTCTATCAAGAGCAAGTTGTATAGGGCTGGAGAGATGTCTTGGTGGTTAAGAGCACCGGTTGCTCTTCCAGAGGACCTGGGATCGATTCTCAGCAGCACCCGAATAATAGCTCACAGCCTCTGTAACTCTAGTTCCAGGGGATCCACAGGGTCTGGCCTCCCCAGGCACCAGGCATTCAAGTGGTGCACAGACACACATGCAAGCAAAACACCCACACACATAAAACAATCAATCTTAAAAAAAAAAAAAAACTTGAAAGAACAAGTTGTCATTCTCATGATCTTTTCACGTGTCTAGTGTCAAAGTCACGCCCTGTCGTTTCTCTTTGCTGTGACAAAATCCCAGACTGAAGCAGCTCAAGAGAGACGTTCACTGGGCTCACTGTACGGGAGCTAGTCCGTCATGGCAGAGAGGAATGGCAGCTCGTGGCTCCGTCCTCGGCAATGAAAGTTTGCAGTATGGCTTGTTACGTCTGGGCAGACAGGAAACTGAGACAGGTCTGAATGTGGGTGCTGAGCTCTAGAACCTTCAATGCCTAGCCAGATTGCCTTCTATAACATGCCAGCTTTGCCCCGGACTGTAAAGGCTCCAGAACCTGCTCCAATGCCACCGCTGGCTTGAGACCGAGTGTTGAGTCATAGAAATAAAACAGCTAATGAGAGATCCATATAATTATACAAAAGAAGCTTGACAGAAACCTTGGAGCGTGATTCTGGTGTGTGTGTGTGTGTGTATGTGTCTGTGTGTGTGTGTGTGTGTGTGTGTGTCTGTGTCTGTGTCTGTGTCTGTGTGTATCTGTGTGTGTGGTGTGTGTACCTAACCCGATGCCTGTGTCTGCCAGAGGTTGATGTCAGGATGTCTTCCTCAGTTGCTTCTCTACCTTGTGAAATAGGATCTCTTCCTGAACCTGGACCTCCCCCCATTTCAGCTAGAAGGACTGGCCAATGAGCTCCCAGGAACTTCCCCAGATGCACATCACCATTCCCTACTTTTTACATGGGTGCTAAGGACCCAGACTTAGGTCTTCATATTTGTGCAGTGAGCATTTTACTGAGCCAGCTCCCCAGCTCCCCGTCAGCCCAGCTCCTTGTTCTCTCCTCCTTCTTCTCTCATTCATCTTTTCTTTTTTCCCCAGCCTAGATTTCTCCTCCTATTTATTCTCTGTCTGCCAACCCCACCTATCCTTTCTCTGCCTAGCTATTGGCCGTTCAGCTCTTTATTAGACCAATCAGGTGCCTTAGGCAGCCAAGGTGAAACAGACACAACACATCTTTACATAGTTAGACACACATCCTTACACTGTTAAACAAATGCAGCATAAACAAAGTAACACACCTTTACACAGTTAAGGTAATATTCTGCAGGATAAAACAAATGTAACACATCTTTGCCTGTAAAAATAATATTCTCCGAGAGAGCAATGGAGAAGAGGAAGCGGCTTCCCATCCCTGCCCTCACTGACGCTGCTTTTGATCCTTCTGGCTGCAGGTCAACATCAACACCCAGGAGCTTTGGGAGGAAATGCTCGGCTCCAAAGGACTGACCGGTGATTCGAAATGAAACCATGTCCCCTGATCCATTCTCTTCAAAATCATTCCGTAATGCATGTGAAGAAGGGTTTACAACAAGCTGTACTTTCTTTTAAGCCTGTGTCTCAATCCCTAGAACTGCATAAGCCAGGTATGGTGGCACACATCTGTAATCCCAGCATTTGGGAGCCAGACGCAGAATGCTCAGAGTTCAAGGTTCGTGGCAAGTCTGAGGCTAGCTTGGGCTGTCCGTGACTCTGTTTCAAAACGTACAAACACACAGAAAAAGAACCAGGCAATTTCTTTGTGTCTGCGTGCACAGTAGCCCTGCCGTATCTATGGTGTCACTCTCCTCTGGTTCAGTTACCTGCATCCTACCATAGTCCCATGGAAAATTCCAGAAATGTAAGTTCATAATTTTAAAATTACACACCATTCTGAGAAGTGCTGAAATTTTATGCCCACCCACTGGGGGACACCAGTCATTCTTTTGTCCAGTGTATCCACATTGTATCTACCACCTGCTCATTATTCTGTCAGGAGCTAGTTATCAAACTGTCTCCATCCTGATGTGCTTGTATCCGCTTTGGTCCTATCCAGCTTCTGTTCTCCACAGTGTCTTGGGACATATCCCTTGAGGATAAGGGGTGCTGTTGTTTCTCATGTAGTTAGATATCAGTAAATTCAGTTCGGTGAATGAGTCAGTACTGTCAGGCAGCACGGTCCTTTTGGTTTAGAGCTGATGGCTGTGCTCCGTTTGGTGACCAGTCACTGGAAATTTTAATGACCTGAGGCACAAAAGGAGAATGTTTGGGGAGGAAAACTGGGGTTTCCTGGAACTCCCAGGATGGAGAAAGAATGAGACATCGCAGAGAATTGGGAACAACCAGGGCCTGCACAACCACTGTCCACACCTATCTTCTTTGTATCAGTCGCCCATTGCTGGTTTACCCACAACAGTGGCTTACACACTTACTACCCTCCTGTATCTGCAGGCCAGGATTAAGTACAACCCAGCTGGGTGCCTCTGGCCCCAGAGGCTTCACCAGGACTCAGTTTGTGTGTTACAGATGGCTTTTCACTTTGGAGCAGACTTGTTTGCAAGCTCTATAGGGCTGTTGGTGGACCAGGCTCACTGGGTGGTTGTCAGCAGGGTTCATGTCCTCACTGGTTGTTGGCCAGAGACAATTTCTTACCATCAGTTTCTACCCGAGGCTGCTCACATCATGGTAACTTGCTTCCTCCAGAGTTGGGGCCTTGAGGGGATACAGCTGCAAGTTGGCCTTTTGTCCAGTTAATCTTTAAAGTCGTATCCATACTTTATTGTGCTCATTAGAAACCTGTCATGAGATCCAGCCCGTCCTCAGGTGCTGGGGCTGGCACAATGGTGTGCGTACCAGGAGGCTGGAGTCTTTGAAGTGCCCACCTGCCCACTATTCCTTCCTCTTCTCTAGGTCTCTCTGCATTCTGTTTTTCTCAGCACTCTACTCTTCTGTCTGTCTATACACACGACCATTCAGCATTCAAGAATGTGCCCTCTCTTGAAAACTCCACATCCTTCCAGCCCCTCCACTCCTGTTTCCCGAGGTGGGTCCTGAACTGAGACATCTTTCCTGAGCATGCCATGGGTTTTCCCACGTCTTCATTTCCTCCATGTTCTTCTGTTCTGAGGACAGTCACAGTTCTCATTCCAAGGCCTAGCTCAAAAGTAGCCTGCCTCTGTGAAATCTTTCCTGGTCTCCACTTTCCTGATCATGGGAACCCCTAGGGCTCTGACAAGCTCTCCAGCACATTTCCAGTTTGACATACCCTGTCTGTCTCTCCAGACTCTTAACACAACACTATTAGCTTTTTCATCTGGCATCTGTAGCAGATTCATCCAAGCCTGGGGCCAAATGGATATTAAATAATGCTAGTCCCATTGATCTGGTGTGTGTGGGTGTGAGTGTTGGCACACTCTCCAGTTGGGGAGATTATGAAGCCTTTTTGATGGTGCCAAGGCTTAACTGTTGTACCCATGTGTCTGGTCTGGGCAGCTAAATACAGCTTCAGGGTGAAACAAAGCGTTGCTTTTTTTTTTTTTAGTCAACAGTCCATAATCTTTTACAGATTCTGCCATGTGCTGGCTGCCCTGCTAATCACTCATGTGACCATGGCTAATGTTTCCTGAGCACTGACTGTGCCAGGCCTACTCTGAATAGTTTGATGGTGGAAGGCTCCTCTAAGACCTTCTCTCACTGGGAAAGTTAGAGGAACGAGTATACACACACACACACACACACACACACACACACACACACACACACACACACACCCCATGAGGGTGGAGGGGGTAATTAACAGTGAGAGAGAATTCATCTTTCTGGCACCAGGAGAAACCTGTTTCTAAAGCCATCCACTCTGGAAGTCTCATCTGCTGCTGCTTTTTCTCATCTGCCTGCAGATTTACACCGAATTAGGTGCCTTCCAAGTATCCTCTGTTTGGCTTCCTGTCCGTCAGAGTAAAATTGCAATGCTCTTCCTTTCCAGTGTTCCCACCCTCCACCCCCTCCACTCATGGGACCACCCGATCAGTCTTTTTCCTCATCACTCCTCCCAGAGCCAAGGAGGAGAGAGGATGAGAAGCTGGTGGGAAGTGTCAGTGAGACAGAAGCCGGCAGACGCTGGTCTCGGAGGCAGTAGTACAGACACTGCAGAGACTTTACTCTGGCCCCATTTCTTTTCCTTTGGGACTTGAACTTGCCTTCCTCTGTAGAGCTGTTTACAGCGTCCTCAGTCTTCAGAGACACTTTCCTTACTTCATCCAAGTGCGGTTTTGCCTGTGGTGTGTTGGAATCCAAACATCTGTCAGTTAGGAAGGTCTTATTCTCAAAGAAGCCCTAAGTCGTGTTCTCAGAGTAGATGCCAAATGCTCAAGCCCCCTTCCCCCCAGGCATCCCAGTGTCTTTTTTTTCTCTTGTCGTAAGTTTTCTAATTGGTAATGGAAAGCCACGTTTCCTATCAGTGGATAAGCATTAACTGGAGGCTGCCTGGTCACCTATAGTGACCTCCTACTTTTGGAGTAGTTTGTGTTCCCTTCAGATATTCACTGAGTAGCACTCTGGTCCATGCCTGATCCCCACCCCCCAAAGTAAAGGGATCACCTTAAAACATGTTTCTTCTTCTTTCTATACTCATTTCATCTCTTCCTCCCCCCCGACCTTTTTTTTAGGTGGGATCTCATGTAAAACAAACTCACTTATAGTTGAGGCTGGTCTTGAACATCTGATCTTCCTGCCTCCACCTCCCAAGTGTTAAGATTACAGTCGCGAGC
Source organism: Peromyscus nudipes (assembly GCA_902168325.1). Lineage (NCBI taxonomy): Eukaryota > Metazoa > Chordata > Mammalia > Rodentia > Cricetidae > Peromyscus > Peromyscus nudipes. The sequence goes on along the minus strand of CABHPH010158975.1, from coordinate 17,981 downwards.
CACCACACCAAGCCACTTCAGAAATATTTCAGATCCAGAATGCCGTGTTGGAAATGAGGGATGGTTGCGTTTTATGCTCAGTCCTGATCTGCTAGGTTGACACCTATGCTGCAAGCATGTCCATTGCAGGGGGTGGAGGTGTGGAGCAGACTGTCTGCAAGGACATGACTATCTGCTGAACATTGTCGCTACTTGACTCCTGCAGTTGTGGACGTCTACCAGGGCTGGTGTGGCCCCTGCAAACCTGTGGTTAGCCTCTTCCAGAAGATGAGGATCGAGGTTGGTTTGGACCTTCTCCATTTTGCTTTGGTAAGATTCCTTCTTTAGCAAAAAGTCACACAGCAGTGTAAACAAATTAAACACGGAAGAAGCAAGGGGCAGGAAGCACAAGCTGCCCTTTTCAAATAGAAAGGCACCGGCTGTCACGGTGTTCTGTGGTTTCTGTAGACATAAAGGCGCCAGCCTCACCACCAAGCTGTATGCCCGGGAAGAACACATGTCACTCAGGTGCATCTGCATCTCCATCTTGGCTAGTGAGCACTGTTGGCTGAAATGTCACTTTCAAAGCCCAATGTTTCAAGACTTCCATCCTCCATGACATAAAGAGTATCCGTAAAGGGAACTCCATAGAGGTGTGAAAGAGACCCTGCTGACACACTGCACACTGATGCATTGTGAGGGCCACAGACACTGAAGACAACAGGAGCCCACAGGGCTGGCTTACACTAATTTCTCAGGAGCTCGGACTCTAAAGACCATAGACAGTGAGGGGAGGCCTGAGGACCTTCAGGCCTGTCACAACCACAGGAGGATGTCAGATGGTGGGGTTCCCTGGACCAGTGGAGTAGCTGGGTGGGGAGCCAGAGAGGCTCATCTCCTTCTCACTTGACTCTTCAAGGAAGTGCCACTGGCATAAGTGTCACCAGTATGTGACAGCGAGTTGGGCTTCATCTGGGAAGTTGGTCATGAGGGCATGGCACTGCTGTGACCCTGCACTGGCTGCAGCCTAGAGCACCTGCTGACAGCTGGCTTTCTGCAGGCAGAGGCAGACTGTCTCGATGTTCTGGAAAAATACCGGGGGAAGTGCGAGCCAACCTTTCTGTTCTATGCGGTAAGTATCTTTGCAAAAGCAGGACTGTCTGTTATAGTGGTTTCTTTTATTGTTTTATTAATAAATAAAGCTCTGGAGTCAGATATTAGGGTATAAACCTGATAGATCCACAGAGAAACGGAGAAAAAATCAGCTGCCCTCCTCTCCACCTTCCCAGATCAAAAAGACGCTTGAATCTTTCTAAGCGCCCCCCCATTCCTCTTTGTGTCTCTTTATCTTCCTCTGGGTCAGCCAGAAAACTCTATGGTTTATTCCAACCAGCTGGACATGGACTCCGCCCTCTGAATCAAGGTTTAACTCCATCGAGGTCTCACAGTAACAGTTCAAACAAATCTCCCACGACAGTTTGTTGACTGCAAATCTGGTGTTCAGATAGATGCACCAGCTCTCTAGAGCCACCATGAAGCCTCAACAATGCTAAGGGGGCGATGCTGTCCCTGACACACCCTCTAGACTGGTTCACAAGCCCATGCGGAACTTCCCTAAGACACGGGCATGCCCAGCTGTGTTCATTCCTCCCTGTGGGCCCCGTGCTGCAGGAGAGGAAAGACACAGCTCCGTGGTGGCCACTGGTGGCTGGACAGCCTTCCTAGGTGACTGTGCGTGGCAGAGGACACACGTCCTGGAATGCATATGATCAGACTTGGACGCAATAGATTGCAGCTTTACTCTCAGAGCACAGTTTTGCGATTTCTCTTCTCTGCCAAGGGGAACTTTGAGGGGAAATGAATACGTTATAGAGAAGCTGTGTATTTGCCTTGACAACCACAGTGTGGAGTGAAAGAAAAAGCAAGGGAGCCTCCGGGGAACCACGAGGTGACGAGTGGCTTGGATGTCTTCAGATGGGCCAGCTCCATGCCCCTTACAGCCTACTGCTGCACCCCTAGCTTCTCAGGTTGTGGCTGCCTCCCAAACTCAGGGGACAGCTGGTGAATAGGCTGATGCAGACTCAGCCCCGCCTCCTCATGGTAGTCAGGGAAACCAGGGTCTGCTCCCCCAGGACTCCTGACATCCAGTCTCGGTTACTTAGTCCAGCTCTTAGCCTTGGCAACTTGAGTGTCACATATTAGAAACTTATTTTAATTATGTATTACATTGTGTGTGTGTGTGTGTGTGTGTGTGTGTGTGTGTGTGTGTGCACTCAGGTGAAGGTCAGATGTCAGTTGGTTCTCTCCTTCTACCATGTGGGTCCTGAGGATTGAACTCAGGTCATCATCATTTGTGGGAAGCGTCTTTACCTGCTGAGCCATCTTGCCAGCCCCACGTTAGAAACTTAGGCTAAAATGTCCCTTGATCTTTGTCCTTTGGTAGTGAGGCCCAGCTTCTGTATGGCTGGGGTTGTGGGGAGAAAGAACCGCTTAGTGGGAAGGAGAGAGCCGCCCGCCCACCCAGCCCCATTGGCCATCAGAGCTGTCACAGAATGCAGTCCTTGCTGAAGTTATTTGATTATTTGGGACCATGGTGGTTAAGAAATAAATCACAATCATCTGTGGGGATTCAGGCCACAATCTCCAACCCATGGTGGTCCACGCGAAGATGGAGAGAAACAGAAGCAGGACCATTCTACAGGAACTGCCCCTTAGATCCGTTTCTCAGTGATATGTACATGGAGAAAATGTAAGTGGAAAACTCAAGTCCACTCTGAGCGTGACCACTGTGAAAGCCTCCCTGACGGCTGTAGCCAGTACTGGGAACTCACTCTTCCATGATGACAAGCTTCAAACGTGAAGTCCTCTATTAAAGCAGTTGTTTTATCCTAAGTGTGTGTTTGGAGTGACCACTCCACTGTACTTTGACTGAGGCAGTTCTTATGCCTTCCTCAGGTTAGTGCTGGTATTCTTTGCCTCAGTCTGAGTGCTTGGTATAGTAAGTACCCAATAAATCTCTATCAGTAAGCCACATGTAAGTCACATTTAGTCACACAATTTTCTGTGAATTGTTCCTTCCTTAACTAACTGCCAGTTGCCCTGAAAGAAGCTTTGACAAGGGGGGTGTCAGGGAGGAGTGGAGATCAGAGAGAAATCATGTAAGCACTAAGAGCCAAATTGAGGGCCTCGTGGTGGGATGGGCTCCAGGAAGGGGCAGCAGCAGTGAAGGTGGAGGAGATGGGCCTGGGGTTGATGAACCTTGACCTTGGGCACAGCCTTAAACGTCCTTGTCTCCTGAAATCAATGACCAGCTGTGAGGAGGATTTCACATGGTCTGTCACACATTCCAGGGAGGCCAACTGGTGGCTGTGGTGAAGGGAGCCAATGCCCCCCTGCTTCGGAAGACCATCTTACACCAGCTGGAGGTCGAAAAGAAGGTTCTGGCTGAAGGCAGGGAACGGAACGTGGTAAGTGGAGGTCACTCATCCAACTGGCAGACTCACAAGTGTGCTCACATGGGGCCCCTCCCCATGAGGAAGCCTTCATGTCCTACAGTGGGCTGCTCTTCACCCAGGCCTTGGGAGAATGCACATTCGGAAGTCTCTTTCTTTCCAGAGCCCCTGGAACGTCTTTCATCCATTTCCCTTTTACTCACAACTAAACTCTCAGTCATGACTTCAGGGAGGGAGATAAATTTACAGAACTGAGTAGTGACTTAGTCAGCCCATAACAAAATACTCAACCGACTTAAGTTCCTTTTGGCTCACAGCCTAGGCTTCAGGCCATAGTCAGTTGGCTCTGTTGATTTTGAGCCAGTGTCTAGGCTGAAGGCTGTTCCTCTCAGGGAGGCTGGAAAGAATAACAGCCTCTCCCAATCTCCTTCAAGTATACCTCCCTAGTGACCTTTATGGCTCCACCTCTTTAGGTTCCACCATCTTGCCAAGCTAAGGACCATGAATTGAATACATGGGCTTTTGGGGAACACCCATACTAGAGCAAAAGGTTAGGAGGATCTTCCCCCAGCCTCAGGATGAAGTCTCTCCTGGTGACCCACACACTCAAATCCCTGAAGGTTTTTAGCTGTGAGCACACACAAGTCATTTCCTTAATTTAGAAACCTAGCTGTCATTACTGTGGGAGACAGGATCAGCATAGTTGTGGCTTTGAGAAACTATTTCCATAATAATAGAGACTGCATCATCTTCACAGTTAACTGGCAGTCTTTAAAAATTCCATGCGCCATAGGGACATGGAGGTGTTTCCAGGTACTCCGTGCATCTGCGGGAGCACACTGTTGGATGTTCCCCGTCCAAACTTTCATACTAAGTTCCAAAGAGCACAGACTCAGGCCGTACTCCTAAGTTTCTAAAGATACTAGCCTTGCTTCCCTAAGAAGGAAGACCACACACACACATTTCACAAGCTGCCTCTGGGAAAATGGCCTGCCCCTTTATTTCTCTGCACTGGGCGCCTCATCCCTTGTTTGATGCCGGCTGTCCACTCTTTACTGTTCCTTAGGCTCCCCTTGTGCTTGGTTAAGAGGCAGGTTCTGAAGGCTCAAAACCAGCAAGGATTTCCCCCACCATCCAACTGTTAGAAAGGCCCTTGTTGCGCAAACTCTGATGACCTTGGCCCCCTCCCCAAGGCTTATGCTCTGCATTTGGAACTTCTGTATTTTGATGCTGTTTCTGCAGATGTCAAAAGGCTTCATAGTAATTTTCCTTGGCTAAATCCTTTCTATTCCTGACTGATTTGTCCTAGGTGACTGACGAGGTTCTTTCTGGCGTAGCCAAGTGTCCTCCCCGAGAAAAAGGCGGTGGTGAAGATGAGGAGACAGGTGAGTGTAGAACCGATGAGCAAGGTGGATTCTGATTTGATGTGCATCTTAAACAAGTGCGTCACCAGGCTATTGGGCCGTCTCAGTTCTGGGAAGCTGGCCATGAGCATTCTGTCTTCAGCACTTGGCTCCAAACAAATGGGACCTCCTTTCTGCCCTTTGGTGGCACCAGGGGTATGTTCGACAGCTGTCGGATGATACTCAAATATGACTTCGGTGGCAATCATTGGACATCAGGAAATGATCCTTCTAGAAACTTCAGTACTAATGGAGCAATGAGTTCCGTCTGATCTGGAGAGTTCAAATTTCACTTTCTGCCTCTCTCTGTCTCTTGAACATCAGGAGGCCTCTCCTCTCCACAACCTTCGGTCCTCTCTCTGCTCACAGCCCCACCCGCTCTCTCCCGAATTCTCTAGCTATCAGTCACAGGTTTCACATGCACTGCATTGTGGCTCTTCTGTGGCCTTCTTCCTATGAGAAGAGTGGCCTGGCTGTGTGTGAGGACCAGAGAGTTAGACAGGTTGCTGCTGGGAAGATATAATAGCAGCCAAGATACCAGGGAACTGGGACAGGGTGCTGGGGGAACCCAGCCTGGATGCAGCTGGTAGCAGGAAGCTTTAAAGTTATCATCCCATGAGATACATGTCTGTTTCTCCTGGGTGCACAGTAAGGACTGTTAGAATTGGGCAGGAGGCATGGCTTAAGAAAGCCAGGAAAGCACGGAGAAGACGCTCTGAATTGACTCTCACAGGAAATATCCTTCCTGTATTATTGCCTCTTTCCTCCTCTGTGATAGCCTGCACAGTCAAGCCTCTTTGACCCAGAAAATCACATGAAACTCTTTCTCTCCCTCAGCCTCTTCTCCCTCTCAGTTAAGATTCGTGAACTTTGTCCGCATCTTGGGGCCACCCCTCACCTTCACTCCTGCTATGGTGCTGTGGCCTGACTCTGCCCCACTGCTCCTGACAGGGCACTCCCGAGAGGCACAGTGACGTTTCAGCTGCCAGAGGCCACAGTCTCTTCCGGCAGAGGAGGGTGATATTCATGTGTTCATGTGCGTCCCTTCAAAATGCTCCCCCCACTCACCCACTCCCTACCCCCGGGTGTGTATGTGTTTATCTGGAGATGGGACCTCAGCCCTCAGGCATGCTAGGCCAGTCCCTCCGAGCTACAGCACAAGTCCCCACCCTCTGGCCTCTGAGATAACGCCTTTCTATTTCTCTGGCCTCTTTTCCTGGGCTTCCCCTTTGAGCTGAAGCTGGAAGATGAGGCCTGTTTTAGTGATCTCACAAGCCCACCCATCCATCACAGAATCAATCATAAGAGTACTTTAAGGTCAAGTGTTCACAGTCTATCAGAAATGATAACCATAGAAAAATCACCAGGTGGTTGCTTAGGGTGACATACACTGTGCAAGCCACCTTTTCTGTCACCGTATGAAATACCTGGGAATAATCATCTTATAAACAGACCCCCTTTCCATCAGCCGAGGGCAGCAGAGGCCATCACCCGTCACCCATCTCTCAGGACCGACTGACCCATGGTCAACAGCTGTTCACATGAACCCTTCTCCATTTTGACCTTATATAGGCAAGATGTCTATTTTGACTCAGAGTTTTGGAGCTTTCAGCCCATAATCAGTTGGTCCTGGTGCTTTGGGGCCTGTGGTAAAGCATCACAGGGCAGGAACATTTGGTAAAGCAGGCATCTCCCAGCGAGGAGGCAAATAAGCGGGAAAGGAGCTGGAGCACCTCAACCCTCTGCCAGAGCACAGGCCCTGTGCCTGGCCACCTGTCAGTGGGTCCCAGCTTTCAAGGGTTCAGCCACCTCCCAATAAGGCCACAAGCTGGGGACCAAGCCTTTAGCATCTGGGCCCTTGGGAGACATTTATCCAATGGATAGCATGTATCTCTTTAGTACAGGCTTTACAGATATTCCCAGTAGAAACCCTCCTTGGATACAAATGGTTTTGTTTCATCGTGGCACAACAGATATAAAAGTTGAGAAGCAGAAAATAGATAATGGGAAATGCTGATTCTGTTGAAAATGCAGATAACTTACCAAGGCCAAGTTCATGTAAATAGGAGCCCAATAGAAATGGGCTCCTGGACTGGACAAAGCTTTCCCTACAATTTCTCAGAGCATATGGCATCTGATCATCAAGGTTGATCCCAGCACAGCCAATTAAAGCTAAAACCAAAAAGAAATTAAAAAAAAAAAAAAGCTCAAGCCGCTCTATCTGACCCCCTCTCAGGGAACTTGAAGTGAAGACAGGGAGCTACAAATTAGTAGTATGTGTTGGAGTTGAGAAGCACAAAGTTCGTCCAGGGCTTGAGGCAACCATTTCTGCCATGAGGCAAGAAAGGCAAAGAGCAGAAGGGGGCTAGAGAGAGGCTGAGTGGTTAAGAGCACTGGCTGCTCTTCCAGAGGACTCAGCACCCACATGGCAGCTCACAACTGTCTGGAACTCCCACCCCAGCAGATCCAATGTCTTCTTCTGGCCTCCATGGGCACTGTATGCCCATGGTCCACAGGCATACAGGGAGGCAAAACACCCACACACATAAAATAAATTTATTTCACAGAAGCAAAGGAGTCAGGAGAGTGAGAAGGGGGCAAGGCAGACAGCAGGGAAAGCCGAGACCCACAAGATGGGGTGAGGAAGGCATGAGGGGGACACCTCTATTCCTGTGTTCCTTGCTTGCCCGTCTCCAGGCAACTCAGTCAGTCATTCCAAGTTTCTGTTCCTAAACAACCTTTTGGAAATGTCCACCCCTATGTGTCCCCAGACCAGAGTTCCAAGAGTCAGACTCTGTCCCTCTAAGTCAGGCTGGGGTTCCTGACTGTGGGCTGGTGCCAGATTGGTGCCATTTGCTAGAGTCCAAGGCGCAGCCTAGAGGCCAGAGGATGGAAGCCTGGAGGCCAAGCCTACACCTGGTACTCAGTGCAATGGAGCCTGTCCTTTTGCTGTCACTGCAAATGGCCTCCCAGAGCCTCAAGCATCTGACAGCGCCTCCCCGGCTCATTTCAGCGTCGTCAGAGAAGACCTGTACATTGGCCATCGTTAAGCCAGACGCGGTGGCCCATGGAAAGGCTGATGAGATCATGATGAAGGTAGGAGATACAAGACTTACCTGACGTGTTCTCAGGTCCCCTCGCAGTGGATACACAGGGATGGGGGCAGTGGCAGCTGTGATGTTCTGAGGAAAGGAGGCTTCTGATGAGTTATAACTCAAACTTGGTTCCAATGTTAGATCTGGGGGCAGGTCCTGAGGGGCTGAGGACTTGCACTGCTTCTAATGTTGCCCATCTTTATTTTTATCTTTCTGTTAAGATCACTGTAAATGCGGGCTTTAGTCACATTTGCAGAATACACACTTATATGTACGTATGTATACCTGTACCTATACCTATATACAATGTATATTCTGCAGATCCAGGAAGCAGGATTTGACATTCTATCAAATGAAGAGAGAACCCTGACAGAGGCAGAAGTGCAAGTGTTCTATCAACACAGAGCCGGGGAGGTCAGCTCATCTGCTCCTATTGGTCCATCTCACTCTCTTTTCTCCTCCTCCAACACCATGCTGACAGGTTTAGGAGTTGGGGAGAGCAATACGAAGAACAGGAATATGAATGGCAAGTGGATGGGTAATGGGTTTGCACTCAGAATATGATTAGAGCCTGTACAGCTCATGTACAATGGCTCCAAGGAAAAAATTTTAAAGTAATGGAATAAAGACTTTTATTAGAAGGATATTCCATAACTCCCAGAATTCATGAAAGAAAATGAAAATGCTTAACAAGAGGACTTGAAGAGAAGAGAAAGTTCTAGGGCCCACAGAAGCCAAGGCAGTAGGCAAACGACTCAAGACATCACCAACTGCCATTTTAGTCTACATGCCTTTTCTGCTTGCTTCTGCTTATGATTTGCCTACTTGGAGAGTATGGCCTATCACTTTTAGGCCACAGCACCACTTCCTAAGCCAGAGGTGCAACGGTTGCTAAGCATCATGGTTGTGAAATAAGGAACAAATGAAATGGAGGAGAGATCTTCCCCTAAGGAAACCCAGGATACTGTTATTGAAGGAGAAAGGGCTGCAAGGCATGGTGAGGGGAAGTTGCATCTACACTGTACCTTTGGAGATCCAACACCCATATATTACATAGCCATACATGTAATACTTTTAGCATGCTGCTACCCACCTGGCTTACCTTCCTGGGGTCCTGGGGTGTGGCTGGCCATCACCATTACAGCGGGCAGACATGGCTGTGTGTCCATGAGCACACAAGGCTGCTTATAACTCCCTTCCAGTCTGTGGGCTGTCTGGGTTCACTGGCCTTTTTCAGGTACCAGTAACTCCTGCCCCAGGTCACTGTTTTTCTTCCCTGTGCCTAGGAGGCATTTGAGAAGCTAGTACATCACATGTGCAGTGGACCCAGCCACCTCCTGATCCTCACCAAGACCGAGGGCACCGAGGATGTAGTCACTGCTTGGCGAACCTTCCTGGGGCCTTGTGACCCCAGTGTGGCCAGGAGGGAACATCCTGAAAGGTGACACCGGCTGTAGTTCCTTCATCCACCTCAAGCTGACACTTCCTTTGGTGTTTGGTTCGGAATTGTGGGTGATGCCATCAGCTCTCTGGTGGCCAGGTCCCCTTCTATATATCTAGGAAGTCTTTGACATCTTCCTACCCTGATTGAGTTTCCCGGTCTTGGCTGAATGCCCCTACCATGGGATGCCCCCCCCCCCAACTCTCTTCTAAAGGCTGCTGCTGAGTGTGGCTCATGGTCACAGATCTCAGAGACCCAGTCAAGCCTGCCAAGTCAAAGGCTGCAGCATGGCCTGTACCGTAGACTCAACTCCCACAGCCCTCTGGAGTCAGCTTCCTGTTCAGCACACTTAACCTAGACCTGCTTAGCCTGCTCTGGGACTCAGTGAGCAGCTAATGCCAAATCCACGGGTCCTGGCCTTTGAGGTGACAGACCCATGGACAGACCACAGGAAAGGACTCAGCTAAAAGCTAAAGCTCTAGAGCTGAACCTTGCAGTCATAAGGGGCAAGGGCATCTAACTGAGGCTAAGTGAAGCAGCCGAGGCTCAGATCTTAGGTTCACCACTGAATGGGTCAAGTCCCTCCTTGGCTTTAGTTCCCTAGGCTGTAAAGTGGGAATGTCCACGATCAGAAGCCAGAGGCATTTAGAGCTGCGCTCAGCACATAGGTCCTACCTAGCACTCCCAGTATTACAGTTCTCAAAATTAGTCTTGAAGAGCTGTATGGCGCACTGCATGCTGCTAGTCCCACACAGTGGGAATTGTTGTCTCCCTCTGGGCAGAGGTCAAATGCAGCCAGATCCTGTGTGTGATGCCCCTGGCCAGCAGCTGCTGGCATGGCTGCTGTTCTCGGATTCCCTACAAAGAGCAAGGACCCTCATGCTGATTTGGTAGCTGGTGGTCCCGCTACCAGAGAGCAAAGCATTTCTTTTCAAGTGAAGCAATTGTTTCTCTTACATTGTTCCAATGCTGCCAGTCTCAGGGCTCAATATGGCACAGAAATGCCCTTTAATGCTGTGCATGGAAGCCGGGACAGAGAAGATGCCAACAGAGAGCTGGCCCTGCTCTTCCCCAGTTTCAAGTTTTCAGATAAAGACACGAAAGCCTCACAGGGTAAGTTGTCAAGGCCGATTTCTTTATTCAACCTGAGGTGAAAGCCATTTATGACTGATTATGCCTGCGTGAAACCCGCAGCTTGCCTCCTAATTAGCAAATAAAGTTCGGTTCCGAAACACAGGTCATCATGTAACGGTTTGTTCATCGAGCAGTAGGGCAGCGTTTTTATACCGCATTGGGCTTTTCTCTGCTTACTGTGGAGTCCTAGTTCCACGGCAAAGACACTTTGTCTTTCTTTCTGCAAACCATGAGGAAAATCTCACAACTTTCAACAAAATTAAAAATTTATGCCGGGTGGTGGTGGTGCACGCCTTTAATCCCAGCACTCGGGAGGCAGAGCCAGGCGGATCTCTGTGAGTTCGAGGCCAGCCTGGTCTCCAAGTGAGTTCCAGGAAAGGCGCAAAGCTACACAGAGAAACCCTGTCTCGAAAAACCAAAAAAAAAAAAAATTTTATAATTGCACATGTGCATGCTTTCTTTGCATAGTGATCACTTTCATCTCCCTCCCCACCAAATCTCTCTCTAGTGCTCATGTCTGTTCATTCTGTGTTGTGATCCACTGAGACTAACCAGGGCCACCTGTGTGACCAGGGGTTTGAAGCTGTTAGTGACTGTCTGGAGAACTCAGAGAGAGTACACTACACTAAAGACTGTAATCCCCTCTCTCCCAGGGTCTATTGACAGTCAAGAGTTTGGAGGTAAAGGGTGGGACCTCAGGAGGGCCCCGTGTAGGTAATGACAACTGATGCGAGTTAATGATTACGGCAGTTTTATGAGTCTAGGGAATGGTGTTAGGCGGCCCTTCACCCTGCCTGCCTCTCTTTCACAGTGTTTTCTGAGCGTTAGAGGGGGTGGTGTGAGACTTACTTGGGGCTGAGCCCACATCTGTCACTCATTTTCTGCATCCTGTGCAGCCATGAGTCTTTCTTCACTACTGTCCACTGTCAGGAGGCCTCCTATGATTAAGGCTAGTGCCACCTTCTCTATGGGTCTCAGTACTGGTATTCAGAAGGCAATTGCTAACAATCGGTTGAGTTAACCCTGATAAATACATTCCCCACACGAGCCTACTCCTCCCATACCTGGGTTGTTAGCTAGGTTACCAGGCACTGGTCTCATCCTTTGGAAAGGGTCTTGAATCCATGCAGGTGGCACTGGTTATTTTATCAACACTGTGTATATGGGTATACTTTGCTTTTCAAATGGCTTCTTCATACTTGATAAAGTTAATCCTCTGCCCATCCCACACCCTCATCTCCCTAATCTCCAAGGCCTCCTTCCCTGCCTAAACCCTTCTACCCACACTACCTCCCTACTTTCTATTTATGTTCTACTATATGCCTTTCCTTAAGTTAATCCTTACCTCATATCACCTTGCTTCCTCGCTTGCAGAGTCGATGTGATATGAATCATACTGAAGAGTCGACACTATGATCCCGTGTGAGAGAGCATATGGCATTTGTCCACTTGGGTTTGGATTACCTTACTTAACATAATTTCTTTCCCCAATTCCATCCATTTCCCTGCACATTTCATTTTTCTTTGCGGCTGAGTAATATCCCACTGTGTATGTACAAACCTTGGTTATTCATCTGTTACTTCCATTTCTTAGCCCCGGTGAATAGGGCAGTGATGAACAAGAGCAGTTATCACTGTCATAGGAGAGACAGTCCTTTGGGTATGCGCTCAGAGTGGTATACATTTTTGAGAACCCTCCCGATTGATTTCCAGAGTGGCTACAGTAGTTAACATTCCCATCAACAGTGTACAAAGGTCCCCCTTCCCCACATCTGCACCAGCTTTTGCTATTGGTGTTCTTGATCACTGTCATTCTGTTGGTGTGTGAGGTGGAATGTTAAGGTGATTTTTTTTTAACTTTATTTTATTTTACAATACCATTCAGTTCTACATATCAGCCGCGGATTCTCTTGCTCTCCCCCCTCCCGCCCCCCTTCCTTTCCCTCCAGCCC
>CABHPH010158974.1:30705-75446 GCA_902168325.1 Peromyscus nudipes | reverse complement strand
AAAAAAAAAAAAAGGAGTCCCAGAGAATCTCAAGAGTTCTGCACCAAAGTAATGAAGTACAAAAATTAAATTGACCTTGAAGTTTGTAAGAAATCAGCAAAAAAGGCGGGAGAAGAAAAAACCTGGGTGTAAGTAGCAGGGTTATTAAAATCCAATGATTTTCTTTAGCATCCTCAAGCCCACATTTCCCTTGCACAAAGTCAGGGCATCTAGGCAGACTGTGAAGGCAGCCTGCTGATGACTGGACGCATGGCAGGGCAGAAAGAAGAAAACCCACAGAGCCAGCAATTTTTTCTAGAGTCAGAACCACCTGTAACCTGGCACAACCCCTGGCTCCATCACCGATCAGCGGTGTTGGCTGGTGGTGAAAGCTGATGGAATAACTTTCTAGTTTCAAAAAATGACCATGGGAGAAGACTTTGTAAACAAAAGCCAATTACAACGGATAATTCCTCCCACCAGCACCTACGATGCAAATCTCAGAAAGACGGTGTCTATGGATGGGACAGTTAAGAGCTGTGTGTGTAGCCCTGTGTTTATCTTCCCTCATCTTGTGGTTATTGTCTGCTGCTTCTAGTGGCCCATGTGAGGCCTGGGTGTGGCAGAGATGGTAAAAGCAAGACTGTCCCTGCCTTCAGCATTACAGTATCATGAGGGAGGGGGAATTTTCATGAGAAACATTGAAAGAGCCAGAGACCCTTGTTAAGTAGTACCGTTTTATAACATGTTTATTATACTCTAGGGGTGTTTAACAGTTTAAAGCTGTCCTTTCATATTGCAGTCAAGACACAAAGACGAGAGTGGTAGATGGTTTGTAATTCGAGGAAAGGGGAACCATTATAAGCTGAGAATCGGAACAACGTGTGAATAAGTATAATTTATGTTTAATGCTTGGGCTACACATTGTCTTGTGACGGCATGAAAGGATTCTATAGTGAAAACAGTAGCTGGGAGAAAAGCAGCGTACAACAGACTTGTAGGACTTACACCCACAGTCAACTTTTCTTCTGAAGAAGGGAGAAGAATTAGCAGCATCAGGGCCCTCCCTACCATGAGCAATGCTTTCGCTGACTTTAAAGGAAGCCAGCAACCAACAAACACCAAGCCCATGGGTAAAGGATTGGCTAATTTATTCTACCTCTATCCATGGGTGGAATTAACCAGAAAACTGTCAAAGTGCGTATTGCTATCTGCAGTTTGACAGTCCTGGATACAACTTAGAGTTGATATTGCCAAATCTCATGATTTTAAAATCATTTTATGTCTTCCTACAGTGACGCAGATATGTAGAAAAGACTCCCGCCCCCAGCTCCTGCCCGCCTCTGGCATAAACTGTGCAGCTTTAGACAAGGCACACTAGCCTTTCCGAAAATTTGGGAAGTAATGATAGCAGTAAATAACACCCAAATCAACAGCTTGATAAAATACCCAAGATAATTAATGTGATGGCAGTTAGCCCAATAAGTTTAATCAATGCAAGTTTAAAAAAGTTAGACTTTTTAACCATTGTCATCATTTTAGTTTTCCTAGCAATAGCCCCTCTTCCAGTCTTTTAATACCAGGCCAACAACGATTTCATACAAGTCAAGTGATACCTCAGATCTACCAATTGCACGAAGGAAGTCGTTGACCAGGAGGAAGACAGGAGAAGAAGGACGTTTTCAAATTAAACCTGAAATTTGAATAAGCTGACTATGCTCCACTTTCTATAAACAACCAAAGGTTCTGCATCGCCTATTTGTGACAATGCTGTCCTCAGCCATGGGCAGTTGGTACATCCATCAAGAGAAAGACAACAGGGCCATCACACTGTAGGGCAGTGAGAACACAGGTCCTGAGCTTATCTGCAAGCATGGGGCTCTTTAGGTTGGCTTTTCATAGGACTCAGCTCTCCGGGAGACCTTCCCTTCTCTCCCGTGGCACAAGGAAGGGATTTGAAGCTGCTGCGTGGGTAGGAAGAGCTTGCTGACATGGGAAGGACTAGATTAACACAGACAGAACCCACCAGGAAGGAACCGGGAGGCCTTTGGCACGGGGGGGGGGTGTCGTTTTCTGTGTATGGGACTTCTACTTTGCTCGGCTGCTGTGGCTTTAGAATCAACACCAAGCATAAGAGACCAGTGGGATCTAGTCTCCTTTGAAGAGGTAAGAAAGGACCCAGGTATCCTGGAGTTAGTGGAGAGTTCAGTTGCTGTGAGGCCACAGGTACCCTTTAGGAGTCTCTGAGTGCCCTGGACTGCACACCTCCAGAATTCCATTTCTTTTCTTACACTTGGAGTACTGGAAAGCTCTGATGTTTCTCACCATTTAATGTACTGAATGCCATTTAATTAATATTCTGGAAAATCACATTTGACTGGTATCTTGCTCATTTAATTTTAATATTTCTACTGAATTGACAACACAATGTTATTAATAACGCCTGTCATGTAAGGCCTACAATCAGCAAATAGCCCAGAAGGGTGGAATAAAATATGCACTATTATTTCTTTGTTCACACTCATATAGTTGATCTCAATTTCATGTTCATTTACATTTTAAACATATATGTAAAACAAAGAAAGTTGTTTAAAATGGATTTATGAACTGATACATTGCCCTCTATTTATATAGAGGATTTTCAGGTATTATTTAGTACAATTAAAATAAGTTTATGATTATCTCAATAGTCTTAATATGACAGATAAATATGAAGTCGTAAACATATTTTATACATACACACACACAGAGTTTATATATGAACTTTTCTCATCTGGGCTGACAATACTTTCTCTGAGAGCCAAAGACCACCTAACAAAATTCTCAACACCAGGAACAAGTCCTCTTTTGAGTTGTTGGTCACCGTTTTCCAAGAGACCCCTCCCCCCCACCAAAAACCCATAAAGATTATTGATGTTGCCCTTGGTTGCTACCCATAGGTGGAAGGTAAGTCCCCGTTGCTGGCGACACCCATGTACTTCAGACACAGTGCTGTAGCATGAAACTTAGAAGGTTTTATTAGTAAAAACAAACCCAGAGCCAGGTATTGGGGTGAACGCTGGAAGATCAGAGAAGCAGAACAAGCCACAGCTTTCTCACCTCCCCAATTCCTCAGCTGATCCTGTTTCCTCAGACTGGAAGCCTCTAAGTCCTCATCCAGAATGAATCTCAGCTAAACTGCTGCTCAAAGCCTAATAGCTTAACCAGGCTCTGGTTCCTGGTTTTCATGCCTTATATACCTTTCTGCTTCCTGCCATCACTTCCTGGGATTAAAGGCGTGAGTCACCATGCCTGGCTGTTTCCAGTGTGGCTTTGAACTCACAGAGATCCGGATGGCTGTTCTGTTCTCTGACCCCAGATAAATTTATTAGGGTGCACGATATATTGGGGATCACAATATTACCACACAGGGCCCTAAGGACCCTGAACTAGAACTAACTTGAATGACTCCTCCCTGAAGACTAGTTTTCATGGTATCAGAATGTACGATGCAATCTTCCAAAGGAGGGGAGCAACCGGAAGTCTTACCCAACAATGATACCTATGAACCACATCAATGACCAGCATGGCACAGAAACCCTATGAGTACAGAACTAGCAAACACACCTTGGTTATAATCAATAGCTCTCTGATTGGACTTAAGACCTGCTCAAAAAGAGGAATATCATGCCTGGTACCAGAAACCTAGGCAACTACCTAGGGCTACTGACATCATAAGTCTTGGAGGAGAACCTACAACTATCAATGTACTAAACCAACCTGATCCCTAACTACATTCTAAATATCTCTCCTTATACCCACAGATAAGTTTAATCCTCACTCCTCATCAAGGAAACTTCTCTTTGCAACAGATGGACAACCATCACATAAAACCACATCCAATCAAAATGCAGACTTGCAGAGCCCAGTCCCAGTGGATACATCTACAAAACCACTATAGTGCCTAAGACTCAGGGAAATTTTCAGAAGAGAGGGCAGAAAGATTGTAAGAGGCAGAGTGTCAGGGAGTTTGCTGTGAGACTGTGTCTCCTGGAATGGCAGAAGATGCCTGTCTAAACATGAGCTGAACAAGGACCACAACAATAGACATGGCCAAGTGGAAGAGGGAAATACCAGAAGGCCTCAACCCTCTACAAAGAACTTCAGGCAGCTAAGCAATGCCAAAAGGGGGAGAAATAGTCTTCCCCAGGAAACAGTACACTGGTTGGCTCTCTAATACTAAATGGTCAGCCCATTATGCAGGGTTAGTGGGTTATATTTAGGAATATACATATAAGTATGTTAACAATAATTAGTAAAAAAGAGGCCATGGATTTGAAAGAGAGCAAGGGGAGGTATTGGGGGGTGGAGGGAGGAAAGGGAAGAGGAATGATGCAATTATAATCTCAAAAAAATGTTCCCCCTGACTTCAACCTACAACCTTCCAACCCCCCAACCCCCCCAACCCCCCTAAACACCCCACCCCCGCTTCTTGATAGGGTCTTATTGTACTGTCCAGCCTGGTTTTAAAGTCATGGACGTCCTGAATCAACCTCTTGAGTATGGATTACAGGTATACATCCTAATTCCTGGATCTAATCATACCACAGTGGACACTCATATTCCTGGAGAATGAGTAGCATTTTGGATAAAAGAAAACTAGAGCTTGGAGTGTGACCCAGTTGTAGAAGTGCTTGCCCTGGATTGCTTGGGCCCTAGGTTGGATCTCTTGTACCACAAAAGTAAAAACAACAGCAATGAAAGAGTAACTTGAAATGGAGGATGTTTAGCTTCTGCAATGGAAGCTCGTTGCTCGACTGCAGATATTTAGAATTCCTGCTATTATAGTATCAATAGACATGGTGAGCTCATAGACTGTCACAAAATGCTGGCCGAAGCAATGTTTTAAATTCACAGGTCATATTGCTGTTTCCTCCTGCTTTTAGACACATGGGAATCTTTTAGACACACGACATCTTTTATACTTTCTGGCGGTTGAGAGGTTAATAGAGCAAATCTGAGCAAAGCCTATCAGTTATGGGATTGGCTGCCAAGCCTGTACAAATCTCCAAACACGTTTTCTGTCCTCAACTACAGACAAATGCAGAAGATGTAATGGGAAACCCGGATACATTGGATCCCAGAGATGGAAGGATCCTGAGACATCACATAGCTCCATCAGGGTCCGTCAGCCTGAACACACTGGCCCACTGCACCACACTGAACCAATGTGAACTGGAATGAGTGTGTCCTGGATTATGATGAGGATTGGAGTGGTCAGTAAGGGATTCTGCACTACTCTGACTCACTAATACAGGCATTTGAAAGGTAATATATTGCCGACATGTGGGGGCCTTAGTAGGAGCTAAGAATAGAAATCTAAATAAATATTTTAAATAATGGTCCTCTTGAAGTTGAGGGATTGTGTGAGGAGATATAATAGAGGGTAGACAGGAAAATGTTCGTATTGTATTTACATGGACAATCCACCTAATTGTACTGAGTCCAGGCAAAGGCAGATTTTGACAATTTTCTTTCCCCCTGGTTCCTGAGTTGTGTAGACAGTATCAGGGTCTAGATGGATGACTGTGTAGACAGCTGAGAGCATAACCAAGATGGGAGTATTATAGACATACCTCATAGAGGTCAACAGAAAAAGCATAAACAAGCATTGGTACAAACCACTAGAGAGCATTGATCGGGCTGGACTGCACTTGGGATCCTTAGTTATCCCAGCTTCAGGATCTGTTTGGAAAAATCTGGAACTAGCAGCACAAGGATGAGCAATAGACAGAAGAAGACTTGGACACAGTGTCCCTAATCCTTCTGCCCTCCTAGAAAAATCCCATACACACCATCCAACCAGTGTATGTAATGAAATCAACAGGAAAGAAACAGCGAATGGACTCCACCTTAGAGGAAGAGAGAGACTTACTAAAAGGCTTCATGTTGCCTGTGTCGTTCGAATGATGGGATAGATTACACTTACGAAGGGGTTGGACCCTTCTCCATTTTTTTCCTGTGGAATGCTAGGGGTGAGTGGGGTGAGATAAGCATTGATATCTCAAATGGTTGAAGGTAAAATGTGATACTTAAGCTTTCCTCACAGGCCTGAGTATTAGTGAGTTAAATTCGGCAAATCTAAAGCCTATGATTGAAAACAGGTGAAACAACTTTGTTATCTTTTAAAATTCCACCCATTGTTAGACAGTTCCTCTCCAAGAAGTTTGGCCATGATAGACCTTTGCAGACTGATATGACCACTGGTCTTCCTTTAGTGGCACCGTGTTTTATTTATTGATTAATTAATTAATTTGGCATCTTGACACAGGGTCCTTATAGACCAGGCTGGCCATGAACTCACCGAGTAGCTGAGGCTGGCCTAGGACTTGTGTCCTGCTTCCATCTTTCAAATGCTTGGGTTACAGATATGAACCCCACACTCAGCCTGCCCATTTTTTTTAACCACAATTTTCCCATCTGCACTATTTTGAAATATAACACACAAGAGAGAAAAGTGCGTAAACCAGAGTCGGCCTTTTCATGTTTTCAACCCTAAGCAGTGTCCGGGAAAACCAAGCCTGCCAAGAACAATGTCAGAAACATCACTTCGCTGCAGTGATAACAACATACCCAGAAGGCAGGTTGTCTGACAATAGAGGTACCAGAAAAGAAATTGCGGTGCCTGTGGAGACTTTGAGTAGTTCACCAAGGTGGTCCATAGCCAACAATACCGGCAGCCTTCAGCGGAGCAACTGGAACGTCTCCTTTGAACACCGCGGGAGCTTCTGGAGGCTTTGGAGCCAGTTGGGCTTAGCTGGGTCACTCCAGGAAAGATACAAGGCTCACAAACTAGAATCACGCACTTCAACTGTGCCAGCACCAACAGCAACTCCCCTGCTTACGTCAATCTTTGAGTTTCATTTTGGTTGGTGATTGGAACCAGCTCCATCAGAGTGCACCTTTGTGGAAAACGGGAAAAGACAAGTAGCTCAGAGCAGCTGGCTTCGACTTTGCATGATATTTTTGCCTCTGTACTAGATTATTTAGTCAGTTCTAATGACCAGTGTATGACTGTACCAGCATGGCCAAGCACAGGTTTAGGCTTCAGGGAGATAACCATGAATATCTCAGACCTGAGCTGGAGAAAGAGAACAGGATGTCCCCATGGACCAGAGCATTTCTGGTCATATCAAACAGCATCTGTGCCTGGATACTTGCTATATCAAGTATTCATTCTTGTCAGCTGGCTGGGAGAAGTGCCATCAGGTAATGCTGATGACAATTTTGTATGTGTGTGACAACAGGCTCAGCTCTCCAGAGAAATGCTGATTCTCAGGGTGTTTTGTTTTCCTTTATCTTTGAAATCCCCCAGAGAGGAAGTTAGAAGGCCCAGCATTGACTTCTCAACCTCATCTCGCTGAGAAGTATAAAGAATTGTGTGAGTCATGTGTCCACATGCAAAGAACCCGGGTCTAGGTCACTTATTTTTTTCATTGTGCTATAGGGGCTGGGGCTGGGTGCACTCAGTTCTTACGTTCTTGAAGTAAATAATTCAGTAGAGAGCCACGGTTTAAGCAGATGTTTATTAGGAAAGCAATTCACACACTCAAAGAGGGATCAGACTAGATCATCCTAAAGAGGGGAACCAGCCCATTGAGTTTCTACATCGTGGACTTTAAAGAAAAAAATTTGATTATTAATAAATGTAATGGCATATTCATAAAGTAGGGTGTTCCTTTTTCCCTTCTCAAACCATGGTCAACTGAAGGAGACCATTAGTGCGTATGTGTGCAGACATGCCCAGGGAATGATCTAACTGCAGCTTTGAAGATGCTTGACTGCACAGGGGTATCTCTAACTGGTCGGAGAGAGCTCTCAAGGATTACCTGCAGTTTTCCTTGGCCACCACCTCTCTAACCCTTTGCCAACCTGGCATCAATTGTGCGACGTCAATTTTCTCTACCAAAAAGCTGGGGAGTTCATTTGGGTCAGCGACACTCTGCCAGTCAGGGTCCTAATGGGTGCCGCACTTTAACTACGATAGTTCAAGGATGTTTTAATAAAGGAAGTTTAGAAAGCTGTGGGCAGAGGCTAGGAAGTCACAGGGGAGAAACAGTGATGTAGAATACAAATAGGGGGTTGTTACTCCCCTGGTCCAGAGAAAGGGAGGCCTGGAGACAAGCTAGTAACCTTTCACAGAGGAAATGGACAGGCTATAGGAAGGGAAGTCCTGGCTCTGTATCTCTTTGCTGTCCTACCAGATGACTCCATGACTATTTCCAGAGGGCTGAGGATCCTGGAAAGCCTCATGGACCCAAGCACAGAGTATGGAAAGGCTGAGATTAGTCCTGAAGATGCACTCTTGGGATCTCCAGCATAAACACATTGCCCTTTCTTTTAGATCCACAGTACCTGGCTTATTAGGCCTCAGTAAGCAGCTCTTTGATGAAGAGAGCACTCTGACGTCTCCGTGGCATTTTCCTTCCCAGGATAGCAACCAGGCCTCTATCTGTTCCCTGTCCTCTCAGAAGAATGGTTGATATTGATTTGAGGCACCCCAAAAGAACCTGACCACAGGAATGATTTTAAAGCATAATTTAATGAAGAGCATTAACAGACCTCTAAAGCCCTGGTCAAAAGTCCTACATAAATCCATCTGTGTAATTGCCAGTACATGGCCAAATCTTCAATTTTATGAACCAATGCCAGCATCCCAGAGTTTACATCCTTCCTTGATCAATCTTCAGGATGGAATTTACTTCTCTAATAACATGCTTCTCAACATCAGGCAAGTCCCAGAATGACCATCAAACAGAGGCAACATGAACAGCTGGGAGTAGCTGATGGTAATAAACACAGATGTGCCTGACAGGATGTTAAGTGCACAGCAGGTTGATGTAACTCACTTCCCTGAGTTCTGCAAGGCCGTGTGGTCCCTGAGATGTGACTACCTGGGTGTAATGTTTGAACGGCTCCCCATCCACTCTCTGGTGAAGGTGTCTCCATAACCACAAGACAGACTGCTTGGCTCGGTGTTTATCATGGCATCAACTCGAGGCCTGTGATTTATAGGTGAGGCTCAGTTCCTGTAAGTCTGAGTTGTTAGCCTCTGGATGCACTTGCTTAAGCTAATTAAAAAAAAAAAAAGCCAAAGGAATTCATTTCTTATGCAAGATGAGATCTGATGTGCACACTGAGTATTGTATTCCCATGTTCCTTTCTACTTCCATTTTGCTTGTTTACTGCTTACTTTGCAGCTTGAGAATGCTCACTTAAAGCAAATGTTTCAATTTCTAGAAAGACAAAATGGGTTTAATTTTTTTCTCTTTCTCTCTCTTTTTAATTGCTGGGTATATACAAACAGGGGCCACGTATTAAGCGCGAAAGTATTTTCCTGTTTCCTTTGTAACAGCATCAACCAACATCATAAGAAGTCTGACAAACTAGTCTTATGACAACAAAGGGGTCATCCTTCAAGGACTCTAATCTACACCTGTTGGGAGGAAACGGCACTGTAGGATCTCCCAGGCGTTGCAGGTGAGTGTGGCGAACTTGAGGTTTTAAAATCTGCATTCAGCCATCTGTGTGATGCCTGGGTGTGTGTATAGTGTAGGCTGATGGATTTCGAAGGCAGGTCTAGTAAGAACAAAAGATGTGCTGTCTTTAGAACGCAAGCGGATAGACAACTGTACTAAAGAAATAAGAAAGTTAACCATTTGTGGACCAACGTGCTTCCTGTCAACATCTAGGTTTCCAAATTTTGGGGTGTGGCCACTCCCTATTACCTCCAAACTGTGTTAACTATCTTGTAAATGAGTTCTTTAGACATAGGGCAAGTGAATCAGTGAAAACCATCACTTCTCCACACTTTTTCTAGATGATCTTGACTGACATCTGATGGGGAATGAGTGTAGCTGGTCCACATACTATTTGACAAAACCCTTAAGAAGCCTAAGTGCTGTTCATATTTGAAACTTCTAAAGTCATCCCTTGGTCTTGGACCTCTGGTTTGCTTTTTTTCCTCCTTAGGTAATAGGTGTTAGGGATCCAACCAATTTCATTCTTATCCGTCTACGAAACTGCTAATGAATTGCTGACGAGGCCGGCCTCTCTCCCAGGACCTCTTCAACAAGTTCTCTGGGTGTTTACTCCTCCTTTGGCTGGCTGAGTTATTTTTCTGCACCAAAGGATCACTTGTTAAATGGACCTGGCTTTCTGCATAAATCAGGATCTCCTGATTTTAGCGGCAGGCCTACCTGGCTCTCATTCACTAATCGGCTGACTTATGGTAGACTTCCTGTTTCAGGGTCTTGTCTGAGGTAATTACTTGGCTCCTGCCACTCTCCCTAATTCCTCGTCAGAGCTCCTGCAGCGGCTTCTAACCTGTTCTCCACAAGCTCCAGGTGTCATCATTGCAGGGAAACCAGCTCCAGTCCTGACAATCACTCTCCCTCTCAGAACAGCATGGTACCTTCTTGCTGTCTTAATCTGTACTTGGTTTGGACTTGTCCATGTTCTTGGAGATCCATAAGCAATGTAAGCCAGTGGTGCTAGCTCAGGCCTGTAATCATTGTACCTAGGAGCCTGAGGCAAGAGTTTTCCATGAGTTTGAAGTCATAGACTACATAATGAGTTCCAAGACAGCCTGGGCTGCAGTGTGTGCCTTTTCTCAAAAAAAAAAAAAAATCAAATAAATAACAAATGCCAACAATAGCAAACAAACAATTAAATAATGCATGTTACTGCTTATTAGGCAAGCTGTATTTCTTACTGGTTGCTACCAGAACGTAGAAAATAATATCATGTTGTACAATGTGGACACGCAGGAAATAAGTAATGACCATGAAGAAAAGGCCTTCAGTACCCCTCCCCCCAGCCCCTTGCTGTACTTTCTGTAGAATTCTTGACATCCCAGGCTATCTGCTTGCTACACGGTGAATTGTGGGTCCAGTTGTTGCCCATTGCTAAAGAGAGACACGAAAGTGCTGTTATCACTGTGAACACACAAAGGGTCTGAGAATTCCAAGCCATCATAGTTTCTATCACGGCTGTCTACAGACATCATCTGGGAAACCTTGCTTCCAGACCTAGGAACTGGGGAGAAGTTGTCATCAATCCTGATTCGGGTGGGGAGATGAAACCCCCAAGGCCTGTAGAGGTTGAGTTGTGAGCCTTGCTTAAAACATAACAAACCTGAGGCAAACAGCCAGAGACAGTATTGCTCACACTGCCTTCCACCAAGCTGTAAGGCAAATCAGTCAGCATGACCATAAGTCATCAGCTTCAAATAAAAACACAACTAAACCGAGATGATTGCCATCTGAAAAACACATCCAGGAGACAGGCCTTCCTATTGTTTTATTGAAGGGAAACACCATTGCTTTCTTGATTCCCTTTTAATGGAGGCAGTGATAAAAATAAAATAGAAATGAAAGGTGATAAATGGCCTGTAGGTACCATATTCAATGATAAAAACAAGACATAAAGAGAAATATTAATCAATGCTCTGAGCTTTGTTCAGGCACTAAACTGAGGAATGTAATACATCCTGCAGCTTAATTATTATTTTTATGGACATAGTGGCCCAATGTACCCCAGGCAATTGCATCCATAAAGTCTCTTGCTAGAGTGGGTTCTGCACAGGCCTGCGCTACGTTTTTTTCTGCCAGGCAAACAGCTTTCTGTTTATGTTAGATGCAAGCTAATATTTTGAGCTGTGTATCTTGGATCTTCTGTGTTTTTAATGCACAGCTGAAGACACCTGCATTCAAATCCAATTTGGACCTTAGTTCTATTCTGGAGATAGGCCTGTTCATACCCAAACAGAACTAACTCAATTGGACTTAGGCACATGACGCTACACACAACAGGCTGGCTATGCAATTAAACTGACTGCAACCAATGCTTTCCTCAGGAGTGCCACAACTGAACAAAAAATAAAAGATTTTCCCCCTCCCAGCCAAGAGAAGTGGATTATAAATAAAGACTTTTCAAAAGTCTTGGCATTAAGTTTTAAAGGTAGTCTTTCTATAGAGAATTAACATTTGTTTAAGGCACATTAAAAACGTAGATCAAGCCTTTTCTCTTCTGGGGACTGGGGAGATAGCACTTGCTGTGCGAACTTGAAAATCTGAGTTGAGATCCCCAGACCCCATAGAAAAAGCTGGTTGTGATGGTATATGTCTGTAACGCCAGTAGGGCATGTGGAATGGAAAGGTTGCGAGGGGCTCACTGGCCTGTCTGCTGAAAGAGCCATTGAGCTCCAGGTTCAGTGGGAGGTCATGTCTCAAAATAAAACCAAGAGGGGAGTGATAGAAAATGACACCTGATGTCGACCTCTGCCTCAACCTCCACGTTCCTTATAGATTTTTATCCTCTCCCAACACTTGCTTAGAAAAATAACTTCTTTTAGGGTAGCCGTAGCTTGTATTTGATGGCAATCCTACCAAGCTGGCCACTGCTGTTGTGAACTGTTGGCAGTAATTACATTCCATTCTCCTATCCTGCCAGCTCAGCTCTTTTAGTTCAGCATCCAAAGATTCTAAGGTAAGTCAATACTCAAGGTCATCAGGAACTTGAGAAGAATTGAGAAAGACCCAAGGAACTCCAACTTAAGCCTTCTCTAAAGCAATCTTTTATACATACTGAAGAGACATAAAAAACATTATTTCTTTGAAACAGAAGTCTGCAGTCACTGTCAGATTTAAAATACTGACTCAGCTAGGAAAGCATGGCTGAAACAAAACGTTCTCTCCATTCTGCTCAGCTTCACCATTTCCTTCTTGAAGGGTATCCAAATTCGTTCTGCTATGCGGGCAATTGGAACTGTCAACCCTCTGGCAAATTCCCTCATCTGTTTCTCTACATTGTGTAGTTTCAGAGGATAGTTTTTAAATAGTAATATAAAGCAAACTACACATGACAGAGTTAATAAAAAAAGAAAGAAAAAGCAAAGGTAATCTTGCGTGTCAGAGCCCTATCTGTGCAATTTGCAGACCTACAGATGTGAAGGGAAAATGTTCAGCAGTCTAGATGCTAACTGTGAAGGACTGTTAAATGTCAGATGCTGTATCTATACCGTGCCAACCAGCCCAGTGTTTCTGAGAATGTGGTCGTTCATACTGGGTAGACAAAACAGATGGATAATTTGACAGCATCGTTCACTTCTTCTTATCCAGATGTTCTACCATCCTGTTGACAAAGCCTTTAACAGTTGACACTTGATACCGACTTCACATCAGTCTAGTTAAATTTGGTATTTTTTTCCTAAAAGTCCTGAATTGGGAATCAGAAAGATGATTCAGTCAGTAAAGTACTTGCTTTGCAAGTACAATGATGAGATTTGATTTGGTCGGGTAGTTCATCATCCCAGTGTTGATGAGGTGGATGGAGGAAGACCCCTGCGGGCTTGCTGGTCAGGCATCCTATCCTATTTGGTGAGTTCCAGGCAACAGTGAAAGGCTGTCTCAAAATGAATAAACAAACAACAAAAGATGGACAATGCCTTAAAGATGGCATCTGAGGCTGGCCTCTGGCCTCTACATGCACATGAACATGCCTACACACACATACACACCAAAAAATCCAGAACTGAAGTATTCTTGAGTATTTCCTGTTGTAAGTCTGGATAGGTAGCTGCTTGATAGCTTAGTGCCTGCTATTGGCATGTTAGTGGAAAAAGAATATGCACACATACGCATCCGTATATTGAACACTGTAGATTTTAAATCTCAGATATGATTAATGATTTGTATATTAATATTTGGAGATAACACTTGGACAGACAAAAAATAAACAAGTAAGTAAAAGCAAACATACCTAATTTAAAATTCCGCTCTGACGTAAGTTAATATAAGGTATTGTTTTTTGAGGTATGCGAAAGAATACCATACTTCAGACTTATTTGACGTGTGTTATTTCTGAGGAGACAGGATCTTCACATAATTTTTAAATTCTGCAAATTTACAGCTTCAGAGGGTTTTCCCCCCTTTGTCCACAGTAACAACACACATTGCTTACAGTTGGAATTTTAAACTGATTGTATTTCTTTGCATTTCCTCAGAGGTTCCAACTTGAAATGTTATTGTAGCAATAAATACCTTTGCTCCAGAATCCTGCACGAAAAGATGTAAAAGATTTTTAACACGAAATAAATAAATGCATTGTTCTCGGAGATTAGGTCAATGTCTTTGTAATATATTGTTAGAATGTTAATTGAGTTTGACATAACCATGCATCATGCCACTCAATGTGCCAGCAGAGGAACTGATTTCCAATTCTAATCATCATCTGTGTGCTGACAGCACACTGAGATGGAAATGGGGAGTAGTTTAGTCTGTGATATTATCCTGGTTGTTTAAAGTACTGACTACGTGTTTGGAAACCAGCAGACGTAATTGGTATGCATGTTGGAATTAGGCTGAGCACATCATTTATTTATAGAGTCTTTTGATGTAACTCTGTGGGGGGAAAGTTAATAAAACATGGTTCAAAGATACATTTCTCCTCACCACTCTATTATGACAGGAAGTACAAATCATTGTTCTGAAAACATGGTTTTCTAGTGAGCCGTGTTTTTTGTTCCTTCTGAAGCTGTTTCACTAAAGCAAGAAGAAAAGGACCTGGGCGTGGGGGGAAGGCAAGGGGTACACAGGTGTTGTTAATGCCTTGGAACTTTCCTGGTGCCACTTGAGGCCATTAAAACCCATCAGCTAGAACTGGCCATGGTGGAGCATTTCTACAGAGACTTGGTGAGTTTGCATCTAGCCTGGAGTAAGTGAGACCCTATCAAAAATAAATAAATACCCATGAGTCAACAATAAGAAATCAAGGGCTGTGACTACACTTAACCCTGCTTCCTTCCATGAAGTAGGTCACTGTGTCACAGGGTCAGCTTTTCTAAGCTGAGGACTAGAAAGTTTAGGAAACAGCATGCAGCAGGTCAGATGGGGAGGGAAGTGTATTTGTTCACAGCCCCCTGTTGTTAGCACGCTAGCCTTGTCAGTCTACCCAAATAGGAAAGTGTGGTTTTCAACATTAATGAAACCTCAAATTGTGGTCAGTGAACTGCTAACTTCAAACGGGATAGCCCTCAAATGAACTCAGTGTTTACAAGCTGGGGAAAAAAAGGAAAGAAAGAAA
Organism: Peromyscus nudipes; assembly: GCA_902168325.1. Taxonomy (NCBI): domain Eukaryota; kingdom Metazoa; phylum Chordata; class Mammalia; order Rodentia; family Cricetidae; genus Peromyscus; species Peromyscus nudipes. The sequence continues at coordinate 60,344 of CABHPH010158974.1, read as the reverse complement.
AAAGAAAGGAAGGAAGGGAGGGAGGGAGGAAGGGAGGGAGGATGAACAAAAGAAAGAAAGGAAGAAAGAAAGAAAGCCTTTATGCCACAGACCAAAAGAACAGAAGAGCAGTAATAGAAGTTATGATGTTGGCAGGTGTGACAAAATAAGTGGGTTGTCTATGGTGTGGACCAGCCTGATTCACATACGTGTTCATAGAAAGCAATGGCTGGGATTCAGCCTGAAACTCAAAATATCTAAGTTTTGACTTCTTATTTTCACTGACATCTGTGTGATGCTACGTTGGGATTTTAATTATTTTTGTTTGGGGTTGTAGAAGAATTTCTAAATGGTCTTATTAAATAAAAAACGCAGAGCCAGATATAGGGGTTAAAGCCTGCGAGAGATCAGAAGAGTAGGAACAGCCACAGCTAACCTTACCTCACTAACTCTACAGCTTCCAAATGTGACTTACTTCCTGTCTGCCCACACCTATATGCCTTGCTGTTCTGCCATCTGATTTGCTCTCTCTGTCCAGCTACATCACTTCCTCTTCCTGCCCAGCTCAGTCACTTCGTGTCTGTCTGTACAGACCTCTAGACCTCCTCCATGGTTAACTAGTGTTAGAATTTAAGGTGTGTGCTACCACACCTGGCTGTTTCCAGTATGGCCTTGAACTCACAGAGATCCAGACAGATTCTTGCCTGCAAAGTGATAGGATTAAAGGCATGTGCTAACATTGCATGACTTTTGTGTTTACTTATAATGGATTGGTTTTTCCTCTGATCTCCAGGAAAGCTTTATTTATTAGAGCACAAATAAAATATTATCACATTTCCCCTTTTTTGTCTAATAAAAATGAAAATTAAAACTAATATAAGAAAAACTATATATAATAAGTACAATAACTATATATAATATATACAAGCAATAAACACATCAACAATTTCTAGTCCATTTGCATTTGACAAATTCAGAAAAAATATTCCATTACCTATCCTATCATGATGAGTCCAAAATGTACCTAATTCACTTTCTATCCTATCTTGTATTACCAACAGAAAACTGTCTTATGATGTCATTCTATACGCTGTGAATATGCGTTGCTCTGATTGGTTGATAAATAAAATACTGATTGGCCAGTAGTCAGGCAGGAAGTTTAGGCGGGGTAAGCAGAGGGGGAGAATTCTGGGAAGAGGGGGGCTGAGTCAGGAGTCTCCAGCCAGACACAGAAGAAGCAAGATGACAAGGCAAAACTGAGAAAAGGTACCAAGTCACGTGGCTGAACATAGAAAATAATTATGGGTTAATTTAAGTGTAAGAGCTAGTCAGCAATAAGCCTGAGCTAATGGATGAGCAGTTACAATTAATATAAGCTTCTTAATGATTATTTTATAAGCAGCTTGGCTGGGCGGGACACAGAAAAACTTGCAACTACATTGGTGATTGGCTTTTCCCTCTTCTCTAGTTCTGGGAAAGGAAGAAATTTCCGATTTATCATTTAGACAATGTTCCATGAAGAAGTCAGTTTTGCACAAAGTGCAGTTTTTCAATTAAATTGGTCTTTAATATTTTGGTAATAGTGTGATTAATATAGGGGATGGGAAGATGGTTCATTTTGTAAAGTGGTTACCATGCAAAGCTGAGAAGCTGAATTGGGATTCCTAGTACCCACATTAAAATCTGGGCATGATGCTTGTAGGCCTGTATTCCCAGTAATGAAAAGTTAGAGACAGAAGGAGACCTGGAGATTGATGGCCCACTAGTCTTGTCAAACCTAGTCTCTCTAGGTTCAGTGAGAGAGCGTGTCTCAAAAAATAGGATAGAGAGTCATAGAGGAAGCCACCAGGCATTGACTGTTGACCTCCAAATATATGTTCCCTTAAGCATGCACAGGTGCCTGAGCATATATGTACACACACACACACACACACACACACACATACATCACATACACAAATATTCACTGACAATTGTTACCATTCTTTATATAGAAAGATATCCCAATCTGGCATAATTTCAGAGGTGCATTTACTTACTCATTTTCTCCAAAAGGTATTTTATTAGTTTCCTTTGGTAAATAAGTGCTGTTTAGAGAGGCCTGGTAAAATGTGATCAGCTGGCTTAGATCATTCTGAAGGAAGCACACGTAGAAGTATGAAACAAATAACACCAGCAGTGTCATTATACGGTATGGTGTCCTCAGCTGCCCAGAGAGTCCACAGCTCAAGGCTAATAAGGTCGGTGCTTCATTTGCTTCATCTGGGATCCACTGTCCAAGGAATTCTTCTATGTACTTATGAGTAATGAGTAAGGAATTATGAATTGTATCCACACATTTTGATGCACACTTGGTGTAACTCCTGGGTAGTGCACATTCCTGACTGTGGTGTACCTATGAACACAATCTGAGTCTTGATCCTTGCATGATTCATGTAATGCTACAGAAAAATGAAGCGCTGCATTCCAATAATAATTTTCATAGAGCACAGTTTTTTATCGCTTCTCTTTCCCAAAAAAGTGTTTTGATCAGACACATGTTTGAGCCTTTGGCAAGATCGTTAGTGATTGTTTGGTCCCAGATAGCCATATTTACATGACTAGCAGTTGGCTGGAGCACTCTTGTGCAGACTAAATCTAGACTCTTCTCTGTGTTCCCCTTTAGCAGATAAGCTCAGACTTCCTCTGTGGCAAGCAGACTCCAAGAAAAAGACATTGTAAAACTTTCCAAGGCTTGAGCTCAAAATTGCAGGGTAACTCTTCAGCCATAGTCTATTGATCCAATCAGGTCACTAAGCCAGCTCACATTTAGTTGGTCAAAGCTCTTCTGCATCTCGGCTGGATTTGACTCACAGTATCCTTGTCTCTTGTCTGGACTCTGCTCACTTAGCTGTGTGTGGTAACACCTCAAGCTTCAGGCATTTGACTACAAGTGACTTCTAGTAACTATTCTATGTAAAGAATCTGGTGTATATAGCAAGATACCACAAAACTTTGTGACAGATATACTGCCCATTTATTCGGTCACAATTTCCTAACTGTTGGACAGGCTTAATAAGGTAACTTCTCTCAACTCAAGATCATTGGACTGGCCTTATGTTTGCATTTTAATTAGTCATTGTATAGATTAGAGGCTGTGGTCATGGGCAGTCTCACTCATATATCTAGATAAGTAAGTGGGTTGGTACATTTGTTCATATGCTTGCTCAGCTTCTTTACATGGTAGTTGGATTTCAAAAGTACAACACTGGAAAAAAAATGAGGATATTTCAAGTTTTAACACTCAGATAACAGACAAACAAAGAGAGCAAATTGATACCTAGACCCTAGTGGGGAAAATCTGCTCTCAAGTAGACAGAGGGTGAATAACAACACACAACAATGGTCAGACAGCTCAGAAAAGCTGTGTGCTACAAGGAGATGGTTTGGAGACTCCAAAGGTAAATGCCCAGCTAATGAAGTCATGATAAATCTATTATTGTCTGTGTTACTGTTCTATTGCTGTGAAGAGACACCGTGACTAAGGCAATTTATAAAAAGAAAGCATTTAATTGGGCGCTTGCTTACCATTTCAGAGAGTGAGTCCATGACCACCAAGGCAAGGAACATAGCGGCAGGCAGGCAGACAGGCAGGCATGGCTTACATTTGAACTAAGGTTGGAGTCAGGGGTTGGGGCTGGGTAGGGCTTTTGAAACCTCCAAGCCCACTCTTAGTGCCATACCTTCTCCAACAAGGTTTTCTCTCCTAACCCTTCCTAAAAGTCTATCAACTGAGAACCAACCATTCACATAAAGGAGCCTATGGGAGCCATTCTTATCCAAACCACCACAATTACTATCTGAATTACATTTAAAAAGCATAATCCCTCTGTTGTAATTAAATTTAGACCATGGAGTTTGACCACAAAGTCAAAATAAATAATAGTTTACCAATTTTGCTTCAATTTCTTGGGAAATTCTTTAATTTTTTTTCCTGGTATTCTTGCAGACCAGTTAAGCATTTTTTTTTTTAAAAAAAAAACTAATTCACACAATGATTGCACCATGTCCTGTATTTATAGCTGCTCAAATTCTTTATTCCTTTACATATATTTTCTACCATTACCTAAATGAGTCTTGTATATATTTTGGGTATGTTTGAGAATTTTGAAAACAGCTCAATTAGCAATTGTGGGGTTTATGGCAAATATAAACACACAGCTCCACAAGTTCGGGCTGTATTGTCTTCTAGGGAAAATATCACAAATTTAAAGAACTTCATGATTAGAACCTGGTTTGCTATTGTTTAAAATAAAGAGTATTTGGAATAAAAATAAGTTTTCCAATTTTTTAAAAAAATTGACTATAAAGCCAAGCGTAATGGCTTATACCTGCAGTCCTGGTTCTCAGGAAGCTGTGGCAGGTGGATTGGCAGAAGTTCTTTCTGGGCTATAGACTAGGTAGAGTTAGAACATGTCTCAAAAAATAATAATAAATGCATAAATAAAGGCTTTCCTCTGAAAGTTACTAAGTCCCAAACCGACACTTCGTGATTCACATTCTCCCACTATTCATGTTACTAATATTTTGGTGAAGCTTATTCACTTTGGAATGTGAATTTTCATTCTGTGCATTGAACTTAAATTCACGTCACAAAAAGTCTCCAAAAGTATAATTTAATTTAAGAAATCTGAGACTTGTTTTATTTGTCAGTAAATACTACAAGATATTGTTTCAAAAATTAATAAACTACAGAAAAAAGTCCACACTAAAATACATTTAATGAATAATTCTAATTAGCAGACACTTGATTTTTTAAAAATATGTAATATATGTATATATTTATCTGTAAATATATACATATATTACATATATAAATGCATATATAGCTGGGCGGTGGTGGTGCATGCCTTTAATCCCAGCACTCAGGAGGCAGAGCCAGGCAGATCTCTGTGAGTTCGAGGCCAGCCTGGTCTACAGAGCGAGATTCAGGACAGGCACCAAAACTACTTAGAAACCTTGTCTCAAAAATCAAACAACAACAGCAAAATACATATGTAAATATATATTTTTTTAAGCACAGATATTTCCTGCTTGTTGAGACTAATAATCCAGCTTGGCATTGGCAACTCTTTTCTGGCTGGATTTCATTCTTTTTGAGACAAGAGGACACCACTGACTCAGGGCAGCTCTAATGGCTGCCGAGTTTTCTGAGAAAAGCCCCATTGTTTTTAAGGACACCCCACCTTTTCAGAATCAATGTCTTGAGATGGACACAAAACTTACCTAATATCTAGTCTTCTCTGTGAATTTCCCCACTTATCTGTATATATCAAGTAAAAGACTCTCTTTGAATCTGGTCTTGAAAGAGGATTTTGGCTGGGCGGTGGTGGTGCATGTCTTTAACCCCAATACTGGCAGGCAGGGGCAGGCAGATCTCTGTGAGTTTAAGGTCAGCCTAGTCTATAGAGCGAGTTTCAGGACAGCCAGGGCTACACAGAGAAACCCTGTCTAGAAAAATCAACCAACCAAACAAACAAACAAAAAACAGGATTTTGACCAAGACAATGGGAACTTCAGAACAAGAAACGACGTTCTGAGGCTTCCAAGCCCATTTTCAACTTCTGCCTTCCACTCTCTGGGACCTTGCGTTGTGTTGTTAGAAACCCAGACCATAGGATGAGGCTGCCTACAGGAGAGCTGAAGTGCACTAGACAGAGCCCTCAGTGAAGCTCCCAGCTGGCTGGCTGCCATTTTGGACATGGTGGATGTAATGTTTGAACTTTCAGAGGATAACCATTTGAGGCTGTGCCATAAAGAGCAGACCAGAGTCACTGAGCCCAGGCACTTGCATTTTTAAGTCATCCTGGAGGGGATGTTTTAAGCTACAGCAGGAGGAAGCATCATAATCTCCTGAAGATTAAAATTCTATGTGAAAAGGAAGGGGATGGAGGCAACAGGTTTTGTTGAGGCTTAATAAAGGAAAGCTGTTCCCTCCTGGTTAGCCACAGCTGATTTACACCTTTAGCTTTAGTTTTCCTTTAACTCATCTAGGCTACTCTGTTCCATGATTCTTGGTCAAAAGAATGGAATATGAGTTGTATCTCTAAGTTATGTCTCTGACTTGAGTTAAAGGCATGGCATTTGGAGCTGGAATGGCCCAAAGGACTGTAAAGGTCAAAATGACATACTATTGGACCCTCCCTTGAGGAGTAATCTAAATGGACTAGCCAACACCAGGATCAGAAAAGCCCCTCCAACAGCTCTAACATCAAGAAGCGTGAGGCACCTAAAGACATGTTGAGAACATTAGAGAAATAACTTTCTCTTGGTGAATTAAGAACATGTGGAACCCAGACGTCCTTCCCTTGACACAGTTGCTTACAGACTCTCCTGCTAGTTCTGCCTGCTTTCACAGATAAAGTGCAACCTTCTCTGTCTCTCTTTTTCCATGCCACCCTTTCAGATTCAGCCAAAACCTAAGCTTACTAGCCCATGTGACACTCCACTCTGGCTGGTCTCCCTCTCAGCCTCCCTCTCTGTTTCTCTCTCAATATCTCCTCCCCTCTCTCCCATCTCTCTTTTCTTTTCTTCCTCTTCTTCCCCTGCATCCCCTCCTGCAGCTGCTGGTAGACTCCCATTGCTGAGCTGGCCTGCCTATCTGACCTCTCTCTCAAAATTCATGGTGTTCTCTCTATCTCCCTCTTTCCCTCTATCTCTCTCTTTCTAACAGCTACGGAGATTTCTACCTCGCCACCCCTCTTCTTTCTTCTTAAATGCCAGTAAAATTATCTCTGACTATCCCATTGAGTCATTTTTTAAAATTCTTTATAAGATTAAGAACCCAAAAGGAACCTAGTGGTCCCCTGTGTTGGTGCTAGTGGGCCACTCTAATGGGTTTCTGTCCACACATTTCTTAGTCTGAGGCATTATTGCCTAAGTTATAATAATGCTATTATTATCCCCATTCTGAAAAAGCACATCATTTTTTTGAGGGGGGTATTCTTTCAATCGAATGTGTTAACTGTGGCATTTGTTTAAGAAGCCAAGATTATAAGACTTTAAAAATGGAAAGTTTAGAGGATTTGCAATGTGGTGTGTCTGGGTCTCTCCATCTGCAGAAGATGGAGAAGTCAATTAAAGAATCTGGAACTCTTCCATAAAGAAGCAGAAATTGGTAGGACTGTAAAAAGCATGAAATACCTCAAGCTTGCTACATCACAGTTGTGTTTCTACAGCTTTACCTCCACTATCTCATTTAATCTCACCCCAAACTTTGAGAAATACTGTCTTCCTACTTTTTACAGGAAAAAGTTGCATCCTATACAACTGTAACAAACGAGTACCAAGACTCAAACCCAAAGTGTTTGGCTTTAACATCCAGGGCCTAATATCAGCTCTTACCTCAAAGATGGTCCAGGCTTAATCCATGTTTTCCTGCTGTATGAGTTCGTTCTGCATCCTGTGACCAAGCCATCAGACATGGCAGGTAGCTAGCACAGTCAAGCGCTCACTTTCACCCCTACACTGTTTATAACTCCAAGTCCTTACCAACAGGAGGGTCGCCAGGGAAAATCTGATCTTGAGCCAGTCAGATGATGAAGGGGATGAGGTATTTTTCCAGATAGCTCCTCTACTGACCATTCATTTAGCAATTGTAACCCTATATCATTAGAACTGAGTCTGTTAGGGAAATGGCTGGGTAAGAGCACTTGTTAAACATGCGTGAAGACTTAAAATTTGGAGCCTAAGTACCCACACAAAAGCCATGCATGCTCCTACATGCCTATAACTGTAGCAGGAATCTTAAGAGTCTTATTAATAAAATCAAACCTGAGGCCAGTTATTGGGGTGAATACTGGAAGATCAGAGAGACAGAACAAGTCACAGCTAACCTCACCTGGCCAACTTCTCAGCTGATCTTGTTTCCTCAGACTAGAAGCCTCTGTGTCCTCATATCCAAATGGCTCTCAGCTGAACTGTGCTGCTCAAAACCTAAAAGCTTAACCAGCCAAATGCTTAACCAGCCAAATGCTTCTAGTTTCTGGTTCTCATGCCTTATATACCTTTCTGCTTTTTACCATCACTCCCTGGGATTAAAGGCTCACTTTCTGGGATTAAAGGAATGAGTTACCACGCTAGGCTGTATCCTTGATCACATGGATTTCTGCCTCTGGAATGCTAGGATTAAAGGCATGTGCTACCACTGACTATCCTTTATGTTTAATATTGTGGCTGTTCTGTCTCTGACCCCAGATAAGTTTATTAGGGTGCATAATATTTTGGGGAACACAATACCACCACATATAACCATAACACTGGAGTGTTGGAAGCTAGAGGATCTCTGGGATTTGCTGGTCAGCCAACCAACCAACATAGCCAGAGGAGCAAACCCCAGCTTCAGTGAGAGACCCTGTCTTGAGAATAAGGCAGGGAGACACAGAAGAGAAGGCCTGGGTTCTACATGCACAGGGACATGTGCACACAGATGCACCAACAAATAACTAGGTTTAACCCTCCTCACACTTACTGAGCATTGATAACCCCAGTTTCTGCTAAAATTCCCATTATGGTGATTTTCTTTGATAGCACCTTAGGGCTTCAGTGTGGCCACTTGTGGCAGAAATCAGACTCCGGAATGAAGGCAGACTTGATCTCATTTGCTCCAGCTGCTGCTGCATTGCCATGTAAGGAACTCACACACCTTCACTGCTGCAGCAGGCTTTTGCCAGGTCCCAACATCATTTTAGGCCCATGTATAATTTGTATTATTACTTTCTTGTCATTATAAAAGTTAGTGTAAAACAAACATCACACAGGACTATGGCTATGGCAAAAAATCAACAAGCATTTATTAAATACTGGCTGTAGCAGGGTACGGTGATAGTTTATCATCTTTTTATTCTCTGCAAGGATTCCAGTGTGCATAGAGCAGTGGTTCTCAACTTTCCTGATGCTGCAGCACTTAAATACAGTTCCTCATGTTGTGGTGACCCCCAACATAAAATCGTTTTGTTGCTACTTCATGACTGTAATTTTGTGACTGTTATGAATTGTGATGTAAATATCTGATATCCAGGATATCTGAAATGGGACCCCCTGGGAAAGGGTCATTTGACACAAAAGAGGTCTCGACCCACAGGTTGAGAACCACTGGCATAGAGAGACATGCGATCTCCTCTTGCCGTTATTACTACTATTAATTATTATTATTATCACATTCCTGATGTTTGGCTATTGATATCCCTAACAGTACACTTTACACGGGTCTCCATTAGGCTGATGCATATTCGTGCTGTGTCAGGCCGTGATAAAAGGGCATGCTCCTGCGATTTTCAGATTTCTACCCTTTTTTTGTTTTTTGAAAGTCAAGCAAAGCCAAAGTTTGTTCAAAGACAGCTTCATTAAGGTTTGAACAAACAAAATAGAACCAGAAAACCGTAAATCTCAGCAGCTGCCTGGGGGTGGAGGGGAAGGAAGCAGAGATTGTGGGATCAAAACCATGCCATTTGAGTTAGGCCTGTGTGGAAGTCAGCCACATGGTGCGAGACAGGCCATTTAGAGAAAAGAGTAAGGAAACGAAAAGGACCAGAGGAAGCATTCTCAGGTTCTGACCAGAGAGAAAGAGACAGGAAAAAGACAAAGGAAAACCACATCATTCTGGAGTGGGCAGACCCAATAGAAACCCATGGCAGCTCAGTAGGACAGCCTCCGACTCCTAACTACATGAGGCTGCTTGGGAAATGTCAGAAGCAGCATGCTGATGAACCATTGATGTGGTGTGCTTATTAAAGCACGCAGGTCTTCAGTTACCCCAAGATTTCCCAAAGTCTCCTTGAAGCTTGTGTGAGGTAGATGAATGAGAAGGGCCACCCCTCAAGGGTTATAGAAGGAAGGCCCCATACCATTCTACTTTCCTTGATTCTTCACACTAGTTTCTTCTTTTTCTTTCCTTGAAGTCACATTGACGAACTTTGTAATTTTTTTAAAGAGATAAAGTCTTTCAGAATTTACACATGTACTCCTTGCCTGCATTGTATGATATGGATGAGGATTGGCTAGGAAGAGAATCAGGAAGCTAAGGATGACAGGGAGAGCTTTGACTTCCCTTCTTGTCTGTCAGTAGTGTCCTCCCTGCAAAAGCATTAACTTCCTCAGGCTTCTGTATCAGGCAGTTCTATCAAGGCTAGAACAATAGACAAGAAAAAAAAATAGTGAAGCCATTTAGCAGGCAGTTCGTTTCCTGATTTATTTGTTAACTAGTAAGTTGCAAGTATCTACTTAAGACATTTCTCATAATAACTGCTATAAATATGGAATGTTTACCCCATGGCAGATGCTACCCTAAGTACACACACACTTATTTCATTTAAAACACAGAAGAACCTTCTGAACTTGTTTTTTCAAACTGAGGGTTCAGACCTATTTATTACATCAGTTTGGTGGATTCCAACTGGCATTTGAAAACAGAAATGAGGCTGGAAAATAGTATCATACATTCAGACTGCATTAGATGTTTGTTATCATTTTGTATGTATATATTCCATACCTATGTATGTATACATATATACACATGCATATATATGAATATATATATATGTGTGGGTATGGGTGTGGGTGCATATGTGCTTGTGTGTACATACCAAGTCAATGTAAAATGTACTCTTTTTAAAATAGACATAGTTAAAAACATCAAAAACCTTTCCCTGCAAGGTAGTAGTATATTCATTTTTAGAAAAAAGACCCAGCTTTGTAATTCAAGGTGTTGGAAAACTGAGTTTCCCAAAGCACTGCTTTCCATAGACTCTTCCTGCTGACTAGGATGCCTCTTTTACTGGCCCTTGCTTCCTGTCTCCCCTATGGCTTGCATTTACTCAGCTTCAAAGCTGCCTAGCACAGGGTAATTAAGTCTCCCGGATCAGGCCATCTGTGCCACTGAGTGAGTGAGTTGCTTCAAATAAGTGAATGATGAATTTTGTTCCAGACTGTCCCATAAAATAATAATAATAATAATAATAATAATAATAATAATAATAATAATAATAATGAAGTGCTCTATAATAAAAAGAAAGTCGTTACAAATAGCGTGCTATTGATTTCAAAGGGCGGTCATTTCAAAGCTGTTTTCACCTCTGTTATAAATCTTGGCAACCAGCAGAGAAAATGTCAGGATTTTAAAAGCAAACAAATAGGAAAAAAAAAAAACCAAACCTCACCGTTCATCTTTCATGTTGTTTTGAGTAAAACTAAGGTAGCACAAATATTTAAACAGATGGCTCAATGATATGCTTTTTTTCTTTACTAATCATAGCTATTAAAGGCCTCACTTTATTTTTTTTTATTGTGTTTTAAACGGGCAGAGAGAATCTGAGGCTGATAATGACCTTTGTACATCATGCTGCAAATTGATTTTGATGACCTTCCACCCTCTCATAATTAGGCTGGCTCGGTGTGCATTCATCTCCTCCTCTTCACCGGCCAAGTGCGAGGTGCAGCTTTCCCTGGGCTGCCCCTCAGAACCCTGGGCACCTCCCCCACCCCTAGCTTTGGCTCCTTGTTACTGGATCCAGCTCCTGCCTCCTCCATGAAAGCCACAGATTCTTGACGACAGAATGAATAGATGTATTTAGAGGCTGACAAAAAAATAAAGAATAGTTATCTTCCTGATGTTTTGAATGATCAAATATCCAAATTGTCGTGTAATTATGACCGTTACAATGATGTCATTACCACAGTCATTGGGTGGTTGTGTGCATTGTGTTGAAGACTTATTACTGCATTGAATTATAACGTGGCAATTTAATGGGTTTTCTAAGGGTGCTTCTTTGTGGCTAATGTGAACAGATGGTGGAAGTGGAAGAGAAAATAAACTCAGCCTGGTTTTCTTTTACATTTTCTTTGTTATGCTCAGAAATGAAGAATGTCAGACCAATACACGTTTCTGTGCTCATGTTTTTAAATTATAATCTTAAAAGGGCATTTTACCAGATATTCCCAAATTTGGCTTTTGGTGTCCATACACTCTCTTCAACCTTTTTTATTGGGGTAAAACTAAAAATATATCATTTACCATTTTCAGTATTTTTAAAAGTTCAATTCGGAAACATTATGGACATTCAGAGCATTGGGAGGCTAACTTCACCATCCTTTGCCAGACCATTTTCATCACCCACATCTTCAGACATACTTTTAAACAGGCACATCTTCCAGTCCATCAGGGAATTTTTTTCCCCTTAGGTGAGGCTGGCTGGGTTATGTTCTTAACATACTCATGCAGGTCTTCCCCACTAAGTCTGTGGTTGATATCAACATTTCAGCAGACAGCTTATTGAGGAATTCAAGAAACTTTACGAGTGGTAAGAGTAAGGCACATTTATGGAGTGTTTATGCTAAGCAAAGCACTAAAGCTAAGACCACATTTGTTAAGGGGAAATCAGATATCAGATGGCTGCTTAAAACATTCCTTAACTCTCAGCACACCTCAAAATATTCCTGAAAGTAGAGCTGGTGTTACTGTGACAAAGTTGACCTTTTCTACAAGTGTATAGCAGATTCTTTATAGGGCAGACAGAGGACATTCTTGTCTTCTTTTATACACACACTAAGTCCATACTGAGGCTCTGCCCTCCTAACATTATTTTTTCCCAAAGTCCCATCTCCTGATGTCATTCTACTGACGGCTAGGGCCTCAGTGTATGATTTTGGGGATGACACATACAGTCCCCAGTAGTATATTTTTCCATTAATATAAGAATTATTCAAGTTTGAAGTTCTAGTATAGAACCTATCCTGGTTTTTGTTTATTTATTTGTTTGTTTGTTTGTTTGTTTGTTTGTTTGTTTGTTTGTTTGTTTGTTGGTCAACCTGATGAAAGCTAGAGTCATTTGAAAAGACAGAATCTTAGTTGAGAAAATGCTTCATATACACTGGCCTGTAGGCAAGTCTGTGGGGGTACTGTCTTGATTAAAGATTGATTGGGGGAGGTGCAGCCCTCTACGGGTGGTGCTTCCCCTGGGCAGATGGTCCAGGGGTATATAAGAAAGCAAAATGAGCAAAGCATGGGGAGGACCGCAGTAAGCATGGCCTCTGCTGAAGGGTCTGCCTTGAGTTTCCTGCCTGAGTTTCCTTCAATGGTAGACTGTGATGTGGAAGTATAAGTCAAATAACCCCCCCCCCCACCCCCAAGGTTGCTTTTGGTCATGGTTTTCTATCACAGCAATAAGAACCTCAACAAGGACAGGGCCTTATATGGTACTTGGCTTGATTTCTATATTAAACTTTTGGTGCTGTAACACATGGTACCGGTTGTAACCACTTTCAGAGAAAGTTTCCACAAACTTCTCTTCTCGTTTGTTCCACGACAGGCATTCCCCACTGAAGAGGCTGCCTTCCGTAGCATGTAACATGTGCAAATGGCCAGGGGGATTTCCAAGGCTTGTTCACAACAGCGGATTCTGTCTTCTGTCTTGATGTCCCATGGACCATTCTCTTGGATGAAGCTACTTCTGGGTCACTGGACACCTAAGAGGCTAAGGAGAGGAGTAAGTTGGGGGAAGGGAAGACTAAAGCTTGTTGTCAGTATCCAACAGCATCTTGCCAGCTGTGCAAGTGAACCTTCTTAAAAAGGAGATATTCTAGCCAAGTCTTGCCTCTGCCACACTGGTTGACATCTAGGGTGCCATCTTTCAGAGGTCCTGAGCATGAATCACCAAGCTAATTGTCCCCAAATTCCTGATCCACTGAAACTCTAACGAATAACGAATGTTTGATGTATTTAAGCCATTAAAGTGGTGGGAATATGCAATGTAGTGGATAATCTGAGGCAATTTAAGGTATTTTTCCAATTTTTCTTCTTCCCACTATACAAAAATAAGATTGGATTCTTCATGTTCCATTTTCTTCCTCCTGTGACACAGTAAAAACAAAACAAAACAAAAAATAAAAAACAAAACACATCATAAAGAAAAATGGAATGTGAGAGAGTATTTAGAGACCATATATCTGAAAGGAGTCAGTAATCAAAGCATAAAATAAGAAAATAATAGTTTTCTTTATTCAAATGCATAACTAAATGCCAAATGCAAAACCAAAGTAAACATAAAAAAATCAAAAGGTGAATGAATAAAAGAAAGCAGTAGCAATGATAAAACACTTGGCTTGAAAATACAGAAAAGAAGCCAGGTGGTGGTGGTGCATGCCTTTAACCTCAGTACTCAGGAAGCAGAGGCAGGTGGATCTCTGTGAGTTTGAGGCTAGCCTGATCTACAGAGCAAGTTCCAGGACAGTGAGGGCCATTACACAGAGAAACCCCATCTCAAAAAAATATACATATGTAAAAGGCATTTCTTTCTTTATATTTTTATGGGGAAGGGGTCTCATGTGGGGAAGGTTGTTCTCAGATTTTCTATGTAGCTGATGATGACCCTAACTCTTGGTCCTGGTGTCTCTACCTTTAGAGGACTGGGAATTACAAGCATGAGCCACCATGCCTTATTTTAGCACTATTAGGGATGTAATCTTGTGTCTTCTGTATACCAGGCAAGCACTCTTCCAGCCGAACCATATCTCCAGTCCCTACACAGTCATTTCTTTAAAAATTAGATAAATAGAAATGGCTAGTAGGTAATGAAAAAATAATAATACAAATCACCCATGAAATGCAAATTAAAGCTTCAGTAAGATATCACCACATACCTGTGAAAATGACTTTTAGGAAAAAAAAAAGATGTTAGCAATGATGTATAGAAGAGAGAACTCATATGCTTTCGCTGGAAATGTAAATTAGAATCACTGTTATGAGAAGCACTGTAGAGGTCTCTCAAAATGGTATGAACAGAAGAACCCTACGATCAAACACTGTGCCTTTTGTGTATCTAAAGTAACTACCACCATCCTGTCCAGTATATGTCTGCATTCCCAATCACTTCAGCATTATCTATAATAGTCAAGATGTTAACTCACCCTGCGTGTCCATCCAATTGGATACAGTAAATCTGCCATATACAACTATCGGGAAACTCTTTTTAGCACTCGAGATAACTTGGGTGATCCTGGGAGACATTGTGCTGAATGAAATAGGCAAGACACGGAAAACAAATCCTGCATAATTCCCCCATACATGAGAAGTCTAAAAAAAGTGAATTCATAAAAATAGGGTAGAATGGTGGTTATCAGCACATGTGTATGAGCATCAGCACATGTGTGTGAGCACAAGTAGGATGTGACCCACATTTCACAGTCCATGTGACTGTATGCTCATTTAAACCTTGTAAATGTAAATGTGATAATACATATCATATATATGTAAATACTGTGAATCCATACCTAAGTCCTACTTAACAAGACGTAAAGATGCCCGGCACTTTTTCAGAATTCCCACATTCTGCTTTTGTACATAATGACAAGACCTGGGAGGTCATAATGCTCATGACCTGGGAGGAAAATCACTGTGGAGCAGGCTGGAGAAATGGCTCAACAGTTAAGGTATTGGACAGTCTTCAGTTCCCAGCACCTACATGGTGGCTCATCACAATCCATACCTCCATTTCCAGGGCATGTGATGACTATTCTGACCTCCGTGAGTATCAGTCATGCATGTAGTGCACACACACACATACATGCAGCAAACACTTCTATACATAAAATAAAACATTTTAAAAATCTCAAAAAAAATATGAAAGAAGGAAAAGGTCAGGGACAGGAGGGAAGGGGAGGAAGGATGAGGAGAAGAAGAGGAAGAAAAGAAAGAGAAGGTAAGGCAAAGAGAAGAGCAGAGAGGAGGTGTGTCAACCCAGGAAATTAAACGGTGTTAGGGCTTCAGTTCAGGAGACAGACAGGTTTAAATGTTGGTTGACTCTTCTGTTCTGTTTACTATGGTTTAAGATTGCACCTTCTTTTCTCAAGAATGACAAAATTCACACAGTAGATGTCAAGCCTGTTAACAGGAAAACTTGGATGACTTGCTTGGATTTTTCAAACCTCGTTCTTAGCTTTAAAAATAGAAATGTTATCTAATGCTGCATGTATTAAGAAGCTTAAGTCAGATTGTTCAGAGAAGAGCCTGTTCTAACTCCCCAACTGTTAATCTTTCATTCCTTTGACCAAATTACCCACCACAGGCAACTTAAAGGAAGAAAGACTTATTTGGGCCCACAGTTTCAGGGGCTTTGGTCCATCTTTGTAGGGAAGGCATGACAGACAGGCTCGGTTCACACTACTATGGGCCAGGAATCCTGGAGTAAAAGGAGAAGCAGCAGGAGGAACAGACTCCTGAGCACCAGCCTCTATTAACCCACCTCTTCCAGCTGGGTGGCTTCCAAGTTTTCAGAACCTCTACTGTCTGGGCACCAAGTAAGCTTAATATTAATGCATGATCCTGTGGGGGAACACTTCAGACTGAAATCCTAACAATCCCTGAGAAGTTCACAGCAAACAGTGACTTCTTCATTACCTGTGTCCTCTACCATCAGTAAAGCTCTTGGGATAAGAATTCATCATCCCCATCCCTATTTACACTTGTTCGGATATCCATTGTTTGTTGACTCAGAACTCTTCTCTGTTGATCTAAAATTTCAAAATCTTAATCTTGGATGTGCCAATTTTTAGACTGAAATGCAATCCCAACTTCTCCTATGATCATGGCTTTAAAAAGAATCTCTTTATTCCTTTTGTAAATGTTTGTGATAGAAGCAATCTCACCATAATCATCTTTCACTGTGCATGGTGCTCTATGTTCTTCCTCATGATTATTTAAAATATTCATGTGATCAATTTTTCACACATTTGATTAAGTGATAAGGTTTTCATTCTATTTGTCTCTATCCCAGTGGTTTCTTTCTGAGACCAGTATTCACTACATGGCTTAGGACAGCCTCCTCCTTCAGCTTCCCAAGTCCTGGGACTTCAGGCATGTGCTAGCACACCTGACTCAGTTCTGATTCTTTACTTGGTTAGCTCAACATTATCGCATTATTTAGATACACCATAACTTAGTTAACAAATCTGTCACCGATTGGTATTTAAATGATTGCTTGTAAATCATATTTTTATGTTGTTACATTTTAATGACATTTCCAAATTGGTATTATAGCTGTCACAGTTATTACGTGGACTTACATGCATATTATCTTTTCTTTGTTGTTTATATTTGAATTTGTTTCTAGATTAGGGAAGTTGAGGCTTTTTCATATGACAACCAATGTGAGAGCCCACAAAGGTTTCCTAGTGAGATCTGAGCTTGTTTTACACAGCAGGGCTGCATTAGGGGATGACTTGACCACATGCATGGTCACCAGATGTTTGGGATGGTCTACACTTGGCTGTGCTGGGGGAAGGTCTTTTGCTCCACCCCTTGGCATTGTTATAAATAGACCTTTGGACTAAAGTTCTGGGCCAGTGGATAAGGATCCAGGCCCACTCAGGTCTATTCTGTGTTTCTCTCTGTTTCTCTTCCCTCTATTTCTAACTAAGTCTCTTATTCCTCATTCCTCAAGAGTCCCTGGGGTAAATGAATGTGGGGGCTGGTCCCCCACAAACCAAAAATTTGTTTTTCCTTATGAAACATCCTTTTATTCATTATCATTATCATTGAAGCAGAATCTTGCTATATAATCTAAGACTGACTTTGAACTCTGACCTTCCTGCCTCAGCCTCCCCAACACTAAGATCACAGGCATGTGTCATATCATGTCTAGCTTATTATGTGTGTCTGAGCTTGTTTGCTAATTTTTTGAAATCAATTTATAAGGCTTTTTTAAAGGTAAGAAATGAAGAGGGAGTGGTCACTTTTTTGTTTGTTGTTACATATCTTTCTGTTCATAAGGCTTTCAGCTGTTCCGATATTTTTTTTCATAGTAGAGTAAACTGTTGAAGCTGTACCTTCCCAATATTGTATCTGTGTGGAAAGACCAACTCCATCTCCAGGTTATAAACAAATTCAAGCACATTCTCACTGAATACTTTTATGGCTTCATTGTTTACTTTAAATCTTTGATCCATCTGGAGTTTATTTTTATCTGGGAAGTGTTTGGAGATGTGGTATTACTTTTTCTCCCCAAAGGACTGCATAGTTATCACAGATTTATTGAAAACTTTGTATTTATCCCCATTGGCTCGAAGTGCTCGCTTTCTGGTAATGGCCATCTGTATCTAAGTCCATCTCTGAATTGTCCTCCGGATGATACTTGCCCTGTGTTCCTAGGCTGGTGGAAAGGTAGAGTTGATGAGAGTGCTGGCGTGCTTTATTACCTCACAGAACTTATCAGTCTCCTCCCTGAGAACATTTCTGGCTAGTGTTTATTTTCCATACTCATTTAGTAATGTACTTTTACTTTATAGACTTTAAAGGTTTTGTTTTCTTTTTATAAGAAGCACAGACAGCATCAAATCTGTATTGGTAAAAGTAGGCTTTTGTAATTTATTGAGGACTTTTATTTACATCTTTCAACTGACTGAAAAAATTTCAACTTATAGTGAGTGCATCCCTTAAAAGCATGTTAGTGCAGACTTTCTATTTAGGAATACTACTGGGATGTATCTTTCCATATTTATGAGGGAGTATGTATATTTATTAGCTATGATTTGTGTGTAGTACACATATTATGGGATAGCAAACATGCACTCTAAATTGGGCAAGGCTACAATATTTTGCTATTTCATTATTTTAAGTAAATAAAGGCAATAAATTATTGATAAACTAGGTGACAATTAACTTTTTGTATTAGAAGATCTTAGTGATTTTATACATTATACAAAAAGAATGATGTTAGTAGAAAGCCTTGAATTATGTTTGATTCTTACCTGTGATAGCACTATCCATCATGTATTTGTGTCATAAGTACTTCATTACACATTTACCTACCTTTTCTTTTCTGATAGAAAAGATTAGTGAATGCCCCAATGGTCTCATTTGTATTATCAAATTGTAAAGCCGACAGAACCTTCTATCACGCATTGCCCATAGTAAGCTTTTTGGATAATATTCTTTGAAGATAGGCACAAAGGAATAACCAAATTCTGAAGAAATAATCAACTAAGAATCGAAACTAGGTTCTGAGGACATTCACCAAATTTCAATAAAGGAGCTAATCCAGAGAGCATAGGTATGCACAGTCCATGTTATTCCACCCTCACAAGGGGAGGGCCAGCACTCTATGGCAGCTGTTTCTAGTGCCTGTGACGTCTTTCAACAGGAGAAAGATAGTCAATCAGTAGCTATAGCCATAGTGCTGAGTGGAGGTTTGCTATCTGCAGTCTTACCAAGGAAGGGTCTTTTGCCTTGCATGCAGATGAACACACCAGTTAAATCTTCCTCAGAATAGCTAGTTTTATTTTGGTTTTTTGGTTTTGTTTTGTTTTTCTCTTTCACTCACAGTGGAATTTTCAGATATCTTGTTTTTCCTATAAACCCCAATTTATTTGCTTCAGTTAAATGCAGATATTTCCATTTATGGACACTAGTCTGGGATTTATTTCATTTTTGTTTCACTGACCAACTCTCAGGAAAGTTTTTTTTTTCTTCCCAAAGGAGATGGCATTAGCCTTTCCAACTGTAGTGCCATGTCCTAGGAGTGAGCAGTCACACCTGCCGTTTCTGCTAGTTACTTTAATATATTGGCTAAACAGATAAACACAGCCTCGTAGAGCAAAACATTAAAATGACTGGTTTGAAGATTAACCCTTTGATAATCCTCTACAGCAGATCTTGGAGGTGCTGTCATATTTCAGAGAACTGGCCCCCTTCCAGTTGATGGAGATACTGGGATTTGAGTTCATTGTCTCTGCATCTCAAACACAGAGGGCAGGTGCTGGCGGACCAGCGCCAGTATTTCCTTTGTTATTTATAGTCAGTGCTCTTCCACACTAAACCCTTGAGCTGGCTTTTTAGAGCCCACTGTATAACAAATTCATTCACTTTCATGTCAACAAGCTTTGGCTTGATAAATTAAAACAGAAAAATGCTGGCTAAAGCACCATTGCCCCACATGATTCATTCGGCTCCAAGTTCCTGGCAGCTCTCCAAGAATGACCTGCTGTCTTCCCAGAGTTCTTATCATTTTCCCATCTGGAAAGGGCCGAACCTTACTGTCCGCTGGGGAGTTAAAGGCTTGCACAGGCTGCATTCAAACGCCATTAACAATCATAACTCTAAAAATCATCACTCTTCCAGGCAAGGTTAACAGTAGTCTCTGGATAGGATGGGCCATCTTTTACTTTATTTAAATAAATGCAAAGCAAATTGCATAGGATTTTGTGCTTCCTTGAAAGACTATGTTTTTAGGCAGTTTTGTTCTCCTTAAGATTAACCAGAGGTCATTTTGAGGAGCCTGTTAGAGTTCGAAGAATTAATTGTTGATTTC
Organism: Peromyscus nudipes; assembly: GCA_902168325.1. NCBI lineage: Eukaryota > Metazoa > Chordata > Mammalia > Rodentia > Cricetidae > Peromyscus > Peromyscus nudipes. The sequence continues at coordinate 40,029 of CABHPH010158974.1, read as the reverse complement.
CTTTAATAAAAAATGAGCCGTTTGTTATACTTCCTTTATAGAATTAGATTCCTTTGAAGAGGTCATGAGTAGAATGATTATTATTTTTGCAATTAACCATGATGACACAAAAGTCATTAAGAAAAATAAAACACAATTTTGGAAAAAGTGTCTAAAATCTGTATAAACTCTATTTAGCAAAGTTTTTAAGTTTGCTGCCAATTTTTGTAGTCAATACTGCTTGCAAATCAATTGTAAATTAAGTTTGAATTTTTTCTAACTTAGCACTTATTACCTAAGGGATTAGGTAATAATTAGTAATTAAAGCAGTATTTTTTGTTTTTGTTTTTTTTTCCTGAGTCTCATCTATATTGAATTCAAATTTCATAAATTCCTGTGTAGCTGAGGCTGGCCTTAAACTCCTGTGTAGCTGAGGCTGGCCTTGAACTCCGGTGCAGCTGAGGCTGACCTTGAACACCTGTGTAGCTGAGGCTGGCCTTGAACTCTTCTTCATTTTATTGGAAAAGAATAATGCTAATGCTACACAAAGAGACACAGAAAGAAAGCAGAAGTAACTCTGTAAGGTAAGTTTTACATTTGCGAATGGGTACTCAAAGACACAAGCTGGGCAAACAAGCACACACGCCAAGATGGGAAGTTCACTGAGTTTTTATCTTGTTGCAGGGAGGAGAATGCAAAAGGTCTTAGCCTTTTGGTGGTAGCTTGACCTCATGATCTGAAGTGACTGGCAAGGGGGAGAAGGATGTGATTGAGTCAAATCTCAGGAATGTCTGGCATCAGGAGTTGGGCAAACAGGTAAGAGTTTCACAGGCTGGAGGAGTTGTAGGGATAGTAGTCTTCTGCTGGTTAGTTATCCTTCATAGAAAAACGTTTCTCACCATTCCCTGTAGGGGAATATTATTTTAGGGTATGTTACTTTTGTTTATGTTGCATTTGTTTAACTCTGTGAAGCTGTGTTACTTTGCCTGTCTAAAACACTTGATGGTTTAATAAAGAACTGAATGGCCAATAGCAAGACATGAGAAAGATTAAGTGGGGCTGACAGGCAGAGAGAATAAATAGAAGGAGAAATCTGGGAGGAAAGGGGAAGGTAAGAAAGGAAGTAGCCAGAGAAGGAAGAGGACTCCAGGGGCCAGCCACCCAGCTGCACAGCCAGCCATGGAGTAAGAGTGAAAGTAAGATATACAGAAATAAGAAAAGGAAAAAGTCCAGAGGCAAAAGATCACAGGGATAATTTAAGAAAAGCTGGCGAGAAATAAGCCAAGCTAAGGCCAGGCATTTATAAGTAAGAAAATCTTCTGCAAGTGATTTATTTGGGAGCTGGGGTGGGAAGAGTGAAAACAAACAACAATAATTCCCTCCACATTTTTAATTTTCTTTTTTTTTTTTTTTTGTTTTTTTTCGAGACAGGGTTTCTCTGTGTAGCTTTGCGCCTTTCCTGGAACTCACTTGGTAGCCCAGGCTGGCCTCGAACTCACAGAAATCCGCCTGCCTCTGCCTCCCAAGTGCTGGGATTAAAGGCGTGCACCACCACCACCCGGCTAATTTTCTTTTTTAAGTACAGTTTCTTTTTCCCCTTGAAATTCAGCCAATATGCACTGTCTTTCTGAAGTAACAGGAAATTATTGTCATGATAGGTGATTGGTGATAGTTTGATGCAAGTGGTCTCCATAGCTTCTGGACAAGAAATAAATCATCCCACCTAGCTCTAACATGACTTAAGGTGAATTTGCATTCCTAGGTATAACCCCTTGGTAGAGTGATTGGACCAGCCCAACTGAATGCTAGGTCTCCACCCAGGCCAGACCCTCTGCTCTTGAGCTGGAGTTTTCTTGTTGGACCTTTACTGCCATTCCAATGCTTTACCTCTGCTTTGAATGCTGGCATTGTAGGCTTGCACTACCATGCTCAGCTCGGGCAGTTCATTCTAGAGCATTATAGTGTTTAGAAAATGAAAGCCCAGTTACCACTAGGTATCTAAACAAACAATTCAAGTCTTTTAATGATGAAAATGGACATGTTTGCATCTCTGCCTTAGGTTCGCTTCTTGATGTTAGTTATTGATGCCAAAAGCAACCATAACAGATGAAGAAGAGGAAAAGAAAGGAAGAGGAGTAGAAAGGAGAGGAGGAGGGAATAAGAGGAGTTGAAGGGAGAGGAATAGTTCTTTGTAGGACACGTGCTAAACAGTACAGGGTCTTCAAAGGCTGCCTAGGGCAGCAAGATAGACTGTGTGGAACAGCAAAGAGTGGTAAAGGCTCTGATTTAAAAATACCCTGTCAGTATGATGTAGACACATTCAGCTCTAGCCCATAATTACCACAAAGGAAATTAAGCTCAATTTTGCCAGAGAATCCCAATGAGAGATAAACCATGAAAATGGTTTAATGAAGTCTGGGAAATTATAACAAACATATACAATTGGTTTATTTTATGTTCCAAGGTCTTTTGTACATCCTAACTCATATAAGTTTCACCTGGAACCTTAAGAGGTCAGAACTATTTCCTTATACTCCTGTCTCAGGTGAGGAAAGTAAGGAGAATTTAGTTACCTGCCCACACTCACCCAACAACTGAGAGCTCAGTGGAAGGAGCAGGCTGACTGCACAGTAACTAGACCAGTTATCTGCCAAAGTATACCCAAGTGCATATCATTGTTTTGACTGCAGATGTATGTAAATTAAAAAACAAAATAGAAGAATACTCTATAATGTTCGCTGATCCAGAAAAACCCAACATAAAGTGCCCCCAACACACACACACACACACACACACACACACACACACACACACGTACACGCACACGCACACACACACACACACACACACACACACCTGCTGTGCCCCACTCCATCTCTTCCAGATTCTCTGGAGCCTGGAACCACAGACACCCTCAACCCCCAGGAGCACATAATGCAAGGGCAGATTGAGTCCTCGATATGGGAGGTAGGAGGTTCCTACCTCCTTTCCACTGGTAGGAACGCTGGTTCACTGTGGAGGTGTTAAATTGACTGGGGATATTAGGCTCTTCCCCATCGTAAACAAAAGCAGACATGCTATTTTCTTGGGCTGAGAAAGCATATGAGACAATACCGAAGGGCGCTGAAACTCAATTTCTGATTGGGTAGATTCCTGTTAGTTAGGCTTACCACTTTCCTCTTTTGAATTCTTCTCATGTAGCACACTGTGATTAAGACAACAGAATCAAGTTTGTTGGAGTAACTGTTTATTGGGCAACTGCATTTGCCAGCCTCTGAACTGACTTTGAGGCTGTATTGCTGACCTATGACACTGCTAGCCATCTTCTGTTGAGGAAGACGGCACTCAACTCCAATGGCTGTGCACAAGACCACATAACAAATAGACAGCAGGGTCAGAAGTTGCAAGACCTTGTGGTGAAATCTATCCTCTTTCTGCCACTATTTTTCTCTATGTTTTTTAAATATACTTTTGTTATGACCACCTAAATGTGAGCTGAACAAGGATGACATCAATGAACATTCCAAACTGGACAGGGCAAAGATATGAGGCCTCAACCCTACACAAAAAGAACTACAGGCAGCTGAGTAAAGCTGTGAGTGGGACAGGGGGCCCTCCCTAAGGAAATGCACACTAATGGATTGTCCAGTGCCAAATGGTTAGCCTTGAAAACATACATATAAGGAACATTGTACGGACTCAACAGGTATATATTAGGAACACATATGCATATACAAATACATACATGCATACATTAACAATTAATGAAAAAAGAGGCCATGTCTTTGAAGGAAAGTAAGGAGGACTATATGGGAGGGTTTGGAGGGAGAAAAGGGGAGGGACGACTGTAATTAAATTACAATCTAAAAAAAAATAAAGTAAATTATGTTTGTTGTTGTTTAGACAGAGAATAAGATCCACCACCAGGCCATACAAGAGGATTTGCTTTTTACTTAACAGGGTGTAAAAGATCCTTTGTGGTGGGAAGTGATAGCAGAACAAAGCAGAAGACCTTATAGCAGTGATTTCTCTCTGACTCTGTAGAAAATGCCAATGGACCAGCATTCAGAACAGACATGCAGATTCTGCCTTTGCCCAACATCAGCCCCTGCCTGTACCAGTGCACAGTAGTATTTTTCTTATAAATGTCGGAATGCATGTTTTAGAAGTATACACAGCAAATTCCACCCCAATAAGCCACTTGCTGAATTACAGGTTTTCTTGTAGCCTTGTGCTGGGGTATATTGAACATAAATTATCTTTACCCTTTGGCTGTACGATGACATTTTAGATGATGTCTATAACATTCTTCTAAGTGAATCAGTCCACCTGCAAAGCTTGCAGGTCAGGCTTTGCTGCAAAGAGTCGGTCCAGCTCCCTTGAGAAATTCCCTCACTGCACGCGGTTGCAAACTTCTTAGGGCTGCTCCACAGCCCAACATTAGAGGCACCAGTCAATCAGTTGCTGGAAATGCAGGAGAGGGTGAAGTGAAGAAAGAGACTGCAGGTCCTCATACTGCCATGTGAGCATGAGAGGGATTTTTAAAGAGGAAACCATTGAGGTTCACATTGAAAATAAAATATTCATTCCTCATAGCTCTTACCGCATCTGTCAGCATCAGCATCAAGTTGAGCATAAGAAGCAGCTGACAATTCAACGGCCTCCGTGAGGCATGTCTTAGTATGCAAGTAGTGCATCTACCCTGCCGTATTGGGGTTTTGTTAATGAAGGGACACAAATGACACTGCTTTCCCAAGGCACTTGAATAGTAAGGCCCTCAGCCGTAAGAAACTTTGATAGAAGGAAGGGAAGGATCCCGGGAGTTCACCGACTTCAAGCATAGCAGGGACATCATGTTTATTATGTGCTGCCCAGTGAGATTTACAATTCCTAAAATACTTAGTCATCACTTTTCAGAAGCCAAGCATGTCAGAGATGTCACACGTTATAGTAACCAGGATCCTCGGAAAAACAGCAACAACCCAACGAAAACAGATGGCACACTCAAATGGGGGTAAGCAAGGGGAATTGAATAACAAAACTGTTCACAAAGGTGTGTGCAAGGGTGTTTTAGTGAAACTAGGCACAGGGTGGGGGGGGGAGGGGGTAGGACCAGTAGCCTCTGCCTTTGTCAATGCCAAACGTAGAGCATCATTAGGGAAAACACTAGCAGAGCCCAAAGAAGATACAGCTCCCTAAGAAGATCTGTGGTCTTCAATAGACTGGTGTGCTGTGGGATGTTCTGTATGGCAAATGTGTTTCTAATAAAACACTGATTGGCCAGTGGCTAGGCAGGAAGTATAGGCGGGACTAACAGAGAGAATAAAAAGAGCAGGGAGGTGGAAGGAGACACTGCCAGACGCTGCCAGCCACCGCCAGGACAAGCAGCATGTAAAGATGCCGGTAAGCCACGAGCCATGTGGCAAGGTATAGATTTATAGAAATGGATTAATTTAAGATATAAGAACAGTTAGCAAGAAGCCTGCCACGGCCATACAGTTTGTAAGCAATAGAAGTCTCTGTGTTTATTTGGTTGGGTCTGAGCGGCTGTGGGACTGGCAGGTGAAAGAGATTTATCCTGACCATGGGCCAGGCAGGAAAACTCTAGCTACACTGGTGCCATTCACTTACATGATGCCAGAGAAAGAGAGAGAGAGAGAGAGAGAGAGAGAGAGAGAGAGAGAGAGAGAGAGAGAGAGAGATACATTGACCACACTTTGTTGTCTTCCATCTTCCAAGCCAGGTGAGAAGCCAGAGGGCAAGTCTGCCCATTGATCTGATTGACAAATGGAAGATATCTAGAGCAGAATGCAAAAGCCTAGAGGGTCTTTGGAGGGGAAACAGAGGCAGTCTCTCACTCCTCAGCACATCCCAATAAGGAAAAAGTTATTGACATCTGTAGTTTGAGTAGACAAACTTGAGAGTTTAGAAGGTTCCAGAACTTTTACAAGAACACACAGGTGATAAGTATTTATTTGCTTTCCCCCTTCTATAAATCTATTTTATGAAGTTTTTATAGGAAAGTGAGAAAGGCTTATGGTGACCACAAATGTTAAGCAAGGAAACCAGAATGGAGATTGGGGTGTGTAATGAGTGCAGGCTGAGCCTCCAGCACTCTATGAAGCTTGTGCTCAGGGTCCTAGAAATCCTCTCATTGACTGTGAGTTCCACATTGTTGTCACTGTTTCTCAGAGTTAGAAAGAGGATCTTGAAAGATGGAACGAGTCATCAGGACTCAGGCTGAATTTACGTAGATGCTGAGGCCATAGCCCTTGCAATTAAATTATAGAGGGTAGGAAGGAGGGAAGGGAAAGGAGAAGCAAGAAGTCTAAATGTCTCCTCCTGAACCCCCAAAGCCCTACATACCATCAAGTCACTTTTTTTCTCTCTCTTGTTTTTTCTGTTTGCTTTGCTATTATGTATTAGAAAGTCATCTGTGATGAGGATGGTGGAAGATGAAGGGAAATCTCAATTCAGGCGATTTTGTTATTTAGGGACAACCATGTTTATCTAAGAGGATTCTCTTCTAAACACAACCCTCTCACACATTCTTTCAAAGTAATGCCACAACCTAAATTTTATCATCACCGAAAATATAGGTGGCTTCCTATATGTTTATATTCTTGTGGCTGTCTATCAGAGTCCTCTGGGGATGAAGAAGATCATAACTGGTTGGCATCCAAAAAGCACCATCACCCATTTTAGGATACATACTGCAGTCCTTTGAAATGGCGGAGGTACTTACATAGACCACTGGCATTGTGCCTTCTGCCGTGGTGTCCTAAATCCCAGGATGGTGTCCAGTGCATAGTGACACCTCAGTAAATGGTGTTTGAATGAACAGGGTATGTTGGGTTTCTGTCCGATCTCTATGTAATAGGAAGCATTAGATTTGCTTTGAGCTCGCTGAGCAAGGCACGCCTCTGACTTCCCAGCATTTCTTTGGCTACAAGGGCCAGGTAGGGCTGTGATTTCCTGGCTTCTTTTGAAATCTCACTGAATCTAAGTCCCACTGTTCTTTAAACTTCATGCTGACTTTGAGTCGTGTTTTTATTCACCATTTCACAGGATTTGCTGTTACCGAGTTAGGCACTTTTAGAGTCTGTTTCTGTTTTCATGGACCATTCTAGATATGGGTCAAAAAAGACCTCCAGGATATCTGACACCTAGATGACATTTTCAAACAACTAAACTATATTTTTAAACTCTCAAATACTTTGGGCAGCTGGTCAAAATGTTTTGGTACTTGTCCCTGTCATTAGTAATGATGTGAAAACCACAGGGGTTGGCAAAGACTTCTTGAATCAAAGGCACCCAAGCAGAGGTCATTTAAGGTCATAGAACATGAAGCCAACTCTTTTAGCTTCCAAAGGAGATGAACACAGCTTGCTCAGAGAACGAAGCTTGTGGGTTACATTTTTCTAGGCATCACTGCTGCTGTGATGTCTCTTTGGCCTTGATGCAGAAGCATCCTACATCTCTCACTTTCTGTCTTCCAACAGTTTTTGTTTGGTACTCAGCTGTTCCTTCAGCCAGCCTTCTTGCTGAGAGGTCTCAGCCCACTTCTCACTGCCTGGGCACCTCAGTTTTCATCTTGAGTGGATTGTTTTCTCTGCCGGCAACCTCTCATCTTGAACTGACATTCCCCTCTGCTCCTGGCTCCCGGTGTCATCCATTACGCCAGCATCTGTAGCTGCTGTGGCTTTCTCTGACTGAGAAATCTCAGTGTTTGCCTTTAAAATGTCATTCCTTCACCTCTCTCAACAGTTAGACTCCCATCAGTGTGTTCCCAGGCACCCTTGGATGCAGACAGAACAAATGATACACTAAGGACATTCTAAAGCTGCTGGAGGCAAGGCGGCATTAGTGTACCATTCACCAGGCAGGTCTTCTCTTACAAGAACTGCCTTGTCACTTAGGTGCATTTCTGGCATAGGGCAAGCTGGCTGCGTTTCTGCCCTGGCCAGAACATCTAAAGTGGTTGCCAAACAAAGCAGAGTTTTGGGGGAGGGATGCTAGATGAAGAGGGTGAGGAGTGATCACTACACGTTGACTTTGCTTTGTATTCTTGTCGTCAAGTTAGGCTTGACCATGACCAAAAGCAAGATATTTATCCTGACTTACAATGTTTCTCCAACCGCTACCCCCCCCTTCCTTGCACCTTGATCACATTACATTTTTGCTTAAGTGTTTCAAGGTCTACATTTTATCATATTGGATATTATAATATGATTAGGTCAGTCAAAAAGTTTTTGTGAATCATCATATAGGTTACCATATAAATATGAGGTTTTATCAGGTAATAAGCATGCCAGAATCTTAACCTAGAGATTAACACCTAAAGTTTAAATTCAAGATGGAGTAAAATGTTACAATGGGTAAAGTTGTCTATGGCCAACCTGAGCTCAATTCCTGTGATCCAAATTGTGCAAGAGAGAACCAACTTCCATAGTTGTCTTCTGATCTCTACACATACACCATGGTATGCACACAACCACACACACACACACACACACACACACACACACACACAAAATAATGAATTAAAAAAAAGATTCAAGTTCAGTCGACAGGCATAAGAATATGCACAAGGGTCAACTTATAATCACTACTTCAGTGCTTTTAGGATATGCTTTTAGGATATGCACTGAAGTGCTGAGTGATGCACACAGTCCAACTGTGTGGTGTGTCTTTTTCATGATCCATTTGCCTCATACTTAGCCAGGGCTGAGGGTTTAATCTGTGACTAAGAGCAGGGTGAAGTTATGTGACCCATGTCTTCATTAAGTCTGTCATTTCAACCCAGTCAGAAATAGCTAGGCACAAATATAATTTCTGCAAAGTAAAGTACCTATCCTCTAAAGCCTAGGCTTTACTCTTAATATCAAGGGATTTGAAAAGTCATTCTGTTTTTTAAAAGAGTAAATCATTCTAGAAAAGTCAGCCTGACATCTCCATCAATGAGAGGATATTAATTTACCTTTAATTTGATAGAAACATGGCCAATATTGTGTTGCTCTTACCATACACTACAACTTCTTAAAGAAGGTACTAATATTAAACTAGTTAATCTTTACAAATATCTATGTGATAGTAAAGTAGTACAAGTGGGTAAGCTGAGGTTCACAGAAGGTTCTGTTGTTTTCCAGTGACACACAGTATATGGTATTTTGCTGCCTGTGGGGCCAGCCTCCAGTAGCACAGGGCTCAAAGTGAAATCCATAGATTTGGTGTACTGTGACGTTTTTATCTGAGGGGGTAAGGGAAAAGACACTCACACACTCTCTTGATGGTTTCCTTCCTTCCTTCCTTCCTTCCTTCCTTCCTTCCTTCCTTCCTTCCTTC
>CABHPH010158974.1:0-30695 GCA_902168325.1 Peromyscus nudipes | reverse complement strand
TTCCTTCCTTCCTTCCTTCCTTCCTTCCTTCCTTCCTTCCTTCCTTCTCCTCCTCCTCCTCCTCCTCCTCCTCCTCCTCCTCCTCCTCCTTCTTGTTCTTTTTCCTCTACAGCTTATAGTCTTTCAGGCAATATAGAAACTCCAATGTGGTTACATTCTATTTTTCAAATGAACACAAGTAAAAAACAGTATGTTATCCATATCTATGGTGATATTTTTCTTTTGTACCAAAATGTTAATTGTATGTTAATAAATAAAGTTGCCTGGGGGTCAGAGCTATTATCAAGCCATAGGAAAGCAGGGCAGTGGTGGTGTACGCTTGTGATCACAGCACTTGGTAGACAGAGCTAGGTAAGTCTCTGTATGTTCAGGGATACAGCCAGCATTGGATACACATGCCTTTAATCTCAATACCAACCATAGAACACCTGGAGGTCTATACAAACAGGCCGTGATGAGGCAGTCCTGTGGTTGGGTTTACAACCAATGAGAAGGCAGAACAGAGACTATATAAAGACTTTAACACAGGAAGTAGCGGCTCCTTCGGAGAGATAGGACCACTGCAGGAGGAAGGGTAAGGTTTTAGCTCTTAGCTCTGACCTCTTGGCTTTCTTCTTTGCATTGGTTCTGTGTTTCTTATTTATAAGACGGTTGGTTACATCTACACATATCCCTTACACAATTGAACATTTTACATATTATAGGAGAAAAAGAAATTATCACCAAGAATCCATGTATATACCCAAGCAACTTGTTATAGATTAAGAGTGTAAGCAAACAATATATTTTTCTCAGCCAGTTCTTTTACTGGCAGGCTGCATTTTGCGGTTACAAAGAAAAAAACCAATCACTTTATTACCTTTCTTGAAAGGTAATCTTATAAGGAATCTTAAAGGAATCACAAACCTAAACTTTTATACATGAAAAACAATCAGTCAGTTCTAATTTAAATCTTTAGCATGCATACCCACTCATCAATAGTTTTTTTCTATCAGGAGATTGAGGGCAGAAATGGGTATAAGAAATTCATCATCACCTTCGGTCATCAACCAATCCTAGCAAAAAAAAACTGTGTCAGCTAGTAATAATTGGGCTGCTTTGTTCTTGTTCTCTGACCTTAAAGAGTTTCTCACTCAACTCTGTGCCTTTCTAAAACTTTAGATTGTTTTGGGTTTTTCACCTCAAAGCTATTTAACAAAAACATCTTAGTCTAACTTTAAGTTATTTTCAAAGCTTTTTTCAACTATGATGCACTCCAAAACCTGTGAACACATCTCCCAACACTAAGATTAAAAGAATTTAAGCTAGCTGGGCTACTGGGACTCAACTGCTCTTCTTAATCATTAACCCAAGCCATGGTCTATATGGCTCCTCAATAGAAACTCGTGTGTTCTAGCTGTGTGACACTTCCTTGTTTTATGTTTTATCCTCTGCAACCTTTGCTTTATTGGAGACAGGGGCAACATTTTATCCTACCTTTACCTATACTAATTTTCCACTAAACTAATCTCTATCATAATCCCTTACTATGTTTATTAAAGACCCTCAGTCATCAAAATCCTACTTAAATTGACACTATTATTATATAAGATCACTGCTTCAGTTAAACCATACAGCTTAGGAAGAAATCATCTTCATAATAATCCACAGGTGAAAATGCCCAGTAGAACAGGATGTTTCCATGAGATAAACACACTTCATTATAGGCAGTGGGGATGTTTCCACACTTATTCACACCATGCCAGATACCAGAGAAAGATGGCAGCAGCAAACATGCAAAGGCACACCAGAAGCAAAAGACATTCTGGAGTCTGCAGTCTCCGGAGCCTTGTCTATCTAAGATTCACCCATCACGGTTTTGTTTCCTGGTGGGCCGATCCCCTAAAATCAATTGCCCCCTGCTGCTCCTCTGACATGGCCACCAGCAATGGTAGAATAAAGATTAAAGATGAAGCTGCAGGGAAAAAAAATATCACTGGCTGGTAGAGAGATTGCCAACAATTGTGGGGTCCTCCTAGGTTCAATTCCCAGCACCACAAAAATGTAAGATGAACCTACAGCTGCTGGGATTATGTTGTTGACCACTGTGCTACACTGTTCCCTGTCCATATTGACCTTGAACTACTTCCACTGGGAGCAAGCAAACAAACCAATACCTCTCCTCCTTTTCCTTTATTGTCACAATTCTTATCATAGTCCAACTCAGATGCCCACATCTTCAATCACTTTTATTTAGACTCTCACCCTAAGAGTAATTATAGTTCTTATTTCAGTATTCCATACTAGCCTTCTGATTGTTTTATTTTGATAACTTGTTTGAATGTAGATTTTTGTTGATTTCTCCTTGCTTATTACTAGGCTGGGGTCACATATGGCTACATACATATACCAGAGCCTTTACAAGTGTCCAGTATAAACTAAGAGTTCAGTACTGATTTATTATTGGATCTCAATAAAAATAGTTGCTACTGGGCCTTTACTTAAATCTGAAAATAAAAACATTTAAAGGAATTTATATAGCTGTGTATTTTCCAGTTAAAACGTATAAAAAATTCACTGAGCTCATTTAGTAGTAAGACTAAACACCTTTGCAATCATTACCATAGCCATTTAAGAGCTGACCTTGGCTGCACCCTCAGTCTCCGTTACCACATCATCATTTGCTCACACCACTGGAGATATTCTGGCTTTTTTGCCGTTTCTTGAATGCGTCAAACTCATTGGTATTCCAGTGGTTTTCCCATCCTGCATCATCTGTCACGTGTGTCAGAAGCCTTATCTTAAATAAAAATACACCTCCTGTCACACTCACTCCCCATACTTGCATGCCTAATCACTCATCACGGTTTTTTCATTTATTCATTTATTGTCTGTCTTATACTAGAATCTAAACTCTCTGAAATCAAGGACTACTTTGTCCACTGTTTTCTCCCTAGCAGATAAATATGTCCTTGAGTAGGTAATCAATACATGTTTGCTGAATAAATACAATTTAATTAACTTCTAGACCTGCGGTGTAAGTTCTAAAAAGTGTCCCTTCTTGGTGCCGTGAGTCTTGAATTCTCACCTTCAGAAACCATTACCTTTTGGGGAAATTCAGGGAAATATTCATTTCCTTGGTCTTTGAAGAATGTGAGGTAGATTTAGCTGGAGGAAGACAGCATTGTTGAGAGTAATTGAGGACAACAATTAGTAATATGACTACTGTACTGATCTGCATTTTAAGATCCAATGAAATAATGTTAATATGACTCACATGAATGTTAGGATTAGATATTTACATCTGTTTGTGACTTATATGGAAGCCTATGGATTTGAGGCAATGTTTTTGACATGGGACTCTTAAAAGAATTGCTAATTTGTAATCATTCAGAAAAATGTTGCCGGAGCCTAAGTACCAGGGCAAGTATGAAGGTTGACCTTAGTGGTTAACTTGGTTGGATTTGGAATTAATATTGAAACAAACCTCTGGCCATCTCTGTAATTTGTAGATGAGGTTGATTGAGGTGGGAAAAGCCACTCTGAATAAGGTAGCACCATTCCATGGACTAGGGTCCTGGACCTAATAACATCCATCATTCTTTGCTTCCTGACTATGGATGCACTGTGACTGGCCATCCCCTGTTCTACCTTTTACCCCCTTTGGTCAGGAATGATACAAGTTACTAACACAGCAAGACTTAGGCAAGAAGTTGAACATTGCAGAAGGAATTCACAACCATTTTTTTTCTGTATTACACTTCAGTCACGCTGGAAGCTGAAGACCTACCTGGATGGCTTTTGTTCTGGATACTTTTAAACTCTGCATGTAACAATTTATATAAAAGGAGTGTTAGTTGACAAAGCCTAGACTCACATAGCTTGATCCTTTATTTTGAATGACACCATTACATGCTTGTTCATCGACTTCCTAAAGGAAACTAGTTGGTATGCTTATCATATCATATACGCACAATGTCATGTATTTTGAAAGCACCACTCAAGTGTAAGATGACAGCTTCCCACTGCTTTGACCCCAACGAAGGTGCTGGAAATAGCTGGCAGTTCATGGAAAATTCACAAGCAATGTTTTGCACAGTAGATTGATAATAGGTTGTAGTCTTTTACTACCAGAGATGCAATGTTACATAATTTTGAAGGGAGGAGAGAGTTTGCATAGCATCTACTTAGAGGCTTAGTGTATCCTCACTAGAAGCTGGGTCTGGGGCAGAGTAGTGATCACTCATGATCCTCAGCAAATGAGCGGGCAAGAGACATGAGATTAGAATCTGCTTCCCATCCAGAGGGGCCATTAACACAGGAAACTTCTTTTACATGACCTACTTGTGCCCAGTGTAATCTCTTTAAAAAAGAAGAGAAATCCAATAGTGGCATAAGAGGGATAAACAATTGCTGAAGGTCTGGAGATGCAGGGAGACTGAATCAGGGATATGGGCAGCCACCAGAAACTCAATCTATCAAGGAAACATGGACTCCAGGCTTACTGTCACATGTTCTGCTAACACTAGATGAGCCTGGAAGAGGATTTCCCCAGCATTACCAGAAAAGAAAAAAACAAAGCCCCACAGACTTTTAATATCTCAATTTCAAATTTCAGCTGAGATATGAAAGCTGAACTAAGGAATGGGAATTGTTTAATACCCCCCAAGTTTTTGATGATGTTTTGCATAAGCATTAGAAAAATAAAATAATCAGATTCTCAAAATGTTTCTTCCATCCCTTCTCCGTTTTTTTGGCCAATAATATTTACTTGCTTGAATGAGGAAATGTTTATGCAAGTCTCAACTCCCACAATGCCCTGCAGATTTCTCTGTTTCTTCAGTGGAGTAGGTCTCCTATATCCTCATGCTGGTTACCACCCTCTCACTGACTTTGGCCCCTCTGCTTCTTCTGTTCATTTGCCGATGCTTCAGAACATCACGATATAATTTACCTCCAAGGTAAATGAGGTGCTTTGGGGTTCTCCCAAAGCTTTAACACAAAGGAGACACAATGAGTAACATTAACACAGGGACAGGAGACAGGGGTCTCTTCTGTTTCTGCTCCACTCATGGTCCTTGGGCTCCACAGTATCATGAGGCCCTTTCCTCTTTCTGTATGGAGTGAGGAAAACTCTTTATTGTCTTCTATTGCATGCCATCATCTTCCTGGAGGAACACTGAAAGCCAGTACATGAGACACGGACACTGTAGTCTTCTTCCTCCCGTTCTTATTTTGGCTCTTCACTCCAGCAAAACATCATTTTGTTACAAACCAATCTTATGAATCTATGAGTATAATCACTTATTTGTATTGGGTTACAACAAATGAGACAACTGTTACAAATTCTTCTATCCTATTCTTAGTGATAGAAAAGGTTTAAATATCCCTGGAAAAGATGTGTCTGCCTGCTAGTCCCCAGAACCAGTGAATATTACTCTGTCTGGCAAAGTACCTCAGACAGGTGAAAAGAAGAGCTTATCCTGGATCATCCAAGCCAGCCTTGGACCCAAGGATGAATCCTTATAAAATTGAATCTTCACAGATAACACAGAAAATCCAAACTGAAGAGGATGCAGGTGACCTTGGAGAAAGAGTGGCCTGATCTACCTACCACAAGCCAAAGAATGCCTCAAGCCAGCAGGAGTCGGAAGAGACAGAGCACAGACTTCCCCAAGCCTCTGCAGAGGGAGTGGCTTTGATTTCAGATGTCTGATGGCCAGAACTGTGAGAAAATAAATTTTAGTTATTGAAGCCAAGTGAATGGTAATTTTTATGACAGCTGCCGGAAGCCAACGCAGACAACATGTCCTTAGGATTTGAAATCGTGCAAAATACACAAAGCTCCATCCATTTAGGATGTTTGTCAACGGAGATGTTCTGCGGCAAGTGAATCAGTGCTCCCCTCAGCAAAAGCTGAGCCTACAATGTCTCTTCTAAGTATTCATCAATGAGCTAGTTTTCTTGAAGTGTTGGGATGTCGTACTGCACATTGTCAATACGGTTGTATTATTGAAAGCTTACTCTGAGTAAATCCAATCAATATATCAAAAGCTATGAAGGAGAAGGGGGTAAAGAATATTAAGCAGGTATAATGCATAACACATAGTCTCACTATGTGTCCCATGTTCTCAGTGTTTTGCAAATAAAATGCATAGCCTTTCCAGCATCCCCATGAGGCTGGATCTTCATAACCCCAGTATATAGGGAACATGGGGCTATGAGATATTGGATGGCTTCCTCCAGAAGTAGGAAGTAGCTGTGGTGATTTAAAGAGGGAAATGCCCCTCATAGACATGTATGTCTGAACACCCAGTCCTCAGTTGGAGACAGTGTTCAAGAAGTCTGTGAAACCTGTAAGAGAGCAATGCATGCTGGAGGAGTGGGTCCCTAGAGGTAGGCTTTTGAGGTTGTAGAGTCTGGGCTTCTGACTCAGACGCAACGTCTCATCACTGGCCCTTGATTACAAATGTAATGTGACCAGCTGCTTCCCATTGCTGCCTCCATGCTTTCCCTGGCATGATGGGTCACGTCACTTCTTAAAAGGTTAGCCAAGACAAACCCTCACCCTTTAAGTTGCATCTTGTATTTGGTGACAGCAATGAGAAAAGTAACCGATACAGTGGCAGAGCTGGGGTTAAAAAAAATCTGTATTCAGCCAGGCAATGGTGGCACACGCCTTTAATCCCAGCACTCAGGGGGCAGAGCCGGGTGGATCTCTGTGAGTTCAAGGCCAGCCTGGTCTACACAGAGAGATCTAGGACAGGCACCAAAACTACTACACAGAGAAATCTTGTCTCGAAAACCAAATATATATATATATATATATATATACACAAATATATGTATATGTATGTATATATACATACATACATACATACATACATACATACATACATACATATTTGTATTCATTTGGCTGACACTGACCTTGTATGATGGAGAAACACACACCTTAGAGGACTAGCAGTCTGCTGAAGAAACCTTCAATTACTGTTAAGCCCAGCCACAAACAACTTGAACAAAAATCACCGCCATGTGATAATTCGCTTCTAGCTAAAACAATTTCTCTAGGATGACTCCAATCCTCAGTAGATCTCATAGCAGTAAAACCAAGTCCTAAGGGTATGTTTTGCTCCTTGGAGCCAGAGTCATTAGCAGAGGACTGATGACAGTATGGAGCTATCGATCAGTGTTTATGGTAAATTGTTTTCCCTATCATAAAAGTCAGGTGTGTCCAAATCCTGAGATTAGCAAGAGAAAGATCAGTTCCCCAATTTGGGGGCCAGATTTGAAGCAAGCTTTAATTAAATATTGACCAGGATGGATTCTGGTCGGGTCCATTCCAGGATTCCCAGGAAATGGTAGGAGTCACGTTTTGCAGGGGCTTAAAAAGGCAAAGCCCCAAATTCATTGCATTTCCCATCAGGTCCAATCAGGAACAAGCATACATCCTGACAAATTTCCTGCCTTCATGCCTCCCTCAACATATGATCAATTACACCCAGTGCAGATGGGTCAAACAAACTTGTTTAGGGGAGTGAACGCATGTGGCTTGTTATTTCCCAAGAACTATAGTTGCCAGCATTTATGATGTTACCTTGTCCTTGGCCAGGTGGGGCTTACAGGTTGACGTTGGCTCTTATAGTATCAGTGTCTATGTTATATTTTTTTTTGCTGTTATGAAAGTCAGGTGTGTCTGGATGCCACTTTAGCTGGCTCTCTCTGAGGATCAAGTACTATGGTGGTTTGAGTGAAAGGCTCACACTTGGAACCAGTCTTTTTCCCCAGAAGAGTCTTTCTTTGTATCTGACAGTAAAAATTGTAATGGTTGGGACTGAATAGATAGCTCAGCCATTGGGAGCACATACTGTTTTCCCAGAGGACCCAGGTGTGGTGATATTAGTGCATTAATAAATAAAGCTTGACTGGAGATTAGGGGGGGAAAGGCCAGCCATTTTAAGTAAACAAAGAAGTCAGGCAGCACATGCCCTTAATCCTTTAGCAGGCAGGATCTCTGTGTGTTCAAGGCCACACTAGGGAACAAAGCCAAGCATGGTGACACATGCCTTTAATCCCAGTACTAACCATAGAGACCTGGAGGTCTGTACAGACAAAAAGACAGTGACAGAGCTGTGTAGGAAGAGGAAGTGAGGTAGCTGGGCTAAGAGCCAATGAGAGGGCAGAAAAGCAAGGCATATAAGCCTGGTTGACAGGAAGTCACTCAGTTTGGAAGCTGTGGAGTTGGTGAGGTGAGGTTGACTGGTGGCTTTCTGTATTTCCCTGATCTCTCTAAGGCTTTAACCTAAATTTCTGGCTCCATGTTTTTCATTTAGTAAGACCATCTAGAAATTCGTTACACCCAGGTTCAGTTCCCAATATTCACCTCAGGCTACTGACAACCATTTGCAACTCCAGTTCCACGAAATCTGATGCCTTCTTCTGGCCTCTGCTAGTACTGCTAGTGTGCTGTGAACATACAGAGAATCAGGCACACGCACAAACATACATAATATATACATATATACATATACATGTATATCCATATGTTTGTAATGTTATGAGTGCAGAGTCACACCCAGTACTGACTCTTTCCTGGAAGGGTCTCTTGCCAGGAAAGTGAGTTTATTAAAAAGAGCTGGTAGGAACTAACTGTCTGCTCTTCCCCCAGCACCTTACTGGAGCAGACCTCAATTTCCTGGCTCAGTTACAGCTTTGTGGGCAGATTCTGGAAGCCCTGTGCTCTGGGGAGACTTGAACTTCTACTCAGTCTTATTGGTGTTACAAGAATATGGGTGAGGGATTAATTATGGGGCAGAAATGACTCAAAGACAGCTGTATTACTCAAGCCCACCCCAGTGTGGGTGACAGTTCATGAAAGCTGAAAACCTGGAGCACACTACACAGCCTGCAGGCAGCTCAACAGGTTGGAGAGTGTCCTTTCCAGGTAGCTCAGTGTGCCTCACTCTGTTCAGTGTCTCGCCTGGTCTGAGCATCTCTCAGAAGTCCTCACCATTTATAAATCCTGGGGAGGGAGGGCTTCAGTGAATCTGGTCCATTTCAGTGATTTCCTTTGAGTTGTTTATTTCCTGGACTTAAGGAACCTGCCTACAGGATGGAATGTTCCCCTCCCTTTAGAAGGTGCTGTGTCTTAAGAAGGCTTCCTTCCACCCAAGGATGATTTTGAACTCAGAGGAAACTGCCACAGGACACCTTCTCCACTGAACTGGTGGACAGGAGCCCGTGAACGCTGATATAACAAAGAGCCATGCTTGCGATGGTTGAAAGTGTGGAACAGCTGCTCCTTACGCCACTGGGAGCAGATACCAGGAGAAGACTTCCTGGGTAGAAATTGAGGACCACCAGGAAGCTACACCCGGAAGGTGAACCGATACAGTTAATAAGAATTCTGAAGAAATGCGATTAATGCTGCTGCAAAAAGAAGAGAGGAAACAGAGGAAGTGGAATTTCCAGTGAAGTCTGATAATTAAACTCAAGAGTCCTGACAGAGTAGCTGAACACAACAGATAAATAACTACTTTCCGGTAATTATAAGGGAGGGTGGTAACGGATGAGACAGGCTGGGTTCGCTTGGTATTTTCAAGGCTGACATTTCGATTCTAGGGACTAGTTGGATCTGTGCTAGCAAGACTTTTTTTTTTTTCTTTTTACATTCACTTTGTCTGTTTCTGCCCTCCCATATTGCTGAGAGTGAAACAGACCACTTCTCAGCACACACTTTGCACACGGCACAGCAGAGTCCTCCAGCCCACTGCCTTTGGAGGCACCTGCTGAGGGGCTGTCTGTGTCTCCAAACAATGCAAGTGTTCGCAAAAAGATTTCTGTCAGCTTTTCCCACTCGAGAAAGAGGGTGAAAATGGCATAGGCGATTTCTCGTTCTCCCTGAAGCTTTCCCAATTCAATTCATGGTGCAATCACTGTTCCACAGAGGGGAAATGGAGGCAGGAAGCACTTTTTAAGCCTGCATTTTTCTTAATAGGAGTAAGGCAACATTGAAGTCAAGAGAACAAATCCATTCTCTTCTATGAATTGAGGTCACACGAAGACACTCAGATGTTCGTCCTGTCTTTGTGAACAATGGGAGGATATTTCGAAAAGCTGAATTTGCATAATAGAATAAAGACTCTGCCCTTTTCGGTGTGGTGTGGAGACTGGATGGGTGCCATGGTCCTCAGGCAGGAATGAAAATGATGCTCTTTGTGTGGCTGTCCCGCCCGGAATGAAGAGCACCCCTGTGGGTCACCAGCTTGAGTGATCTATAATAACCCGCCCCAAACTCCAGATGGCTTAGATTTCATTTTGTTGACCCTGTGTTTTCTTTCTTTTCCATTTTTCCTTTTAATTAAAAAAAACGGTATCATAATTTATTAATTGATATAGGGAATGAACTCCCTATGCCGGCCCTGTGGTCTGGCAGTGGAAAACTTCCCAGCTCTGCCGGTTCAGAAGGCTGTCCAGCCTGCCTGGCACTTGAACGGACTGAAATGCAATGTCTTTTGTTGCAAACACCTAATTTGTTCATTTTGAACTGTCTGAGTAACTAGATCAAACACCAGTGTCAAATGCCCAGAGCTGTGTTTGTCAGCAGTGCGCTTTTTTTATTCTTCTTGTTCGAAAAGCCACTGAAAAGGGGGAAAAAAAAAGACTCATACTGGATTTCCACCAAAGCGTAGGAAAGCTCGGAGTTGGCAGCCTCTCGCGACAGAATGAATGCACGCTACTGACTGTACACCATTTGTCTCCTGATTACAACAGACCCCAGGGGAACTGGTGCTGGCTTTGAATTCCACCTCTTTTTCTCAGAGAGCCTTCTAGTGACGGCTCCTCCCCCAATCCTCGCAGCACAGAGCCCTAGGGACTCAGATCTCCTCTCCATGTGGGTTTTAGTGTGTGTGTGTGTGTGTGTGTGTGTGTGTGTGTGTTCAATTCAAACAGGGCAAGTGCAGTGATTTGCCTCAAACAATAATATATATTTTAGAAATGTTCTTGCTTGGAAGTCAGTGGAGGCCACGGTGAATGCATTTAGTGTATTTGTGGGTTTCCTGAGCACAATAAAAGGGCTACCATGGAGGGGAAGCAGCCAGAGAAAGGCCTGACAAGGCATTCTGTCCCTGGTACTAAAAAATGGCCCAGAAATGGTAACAGATCTGTTTCGCTGCAGCATGTGAGCCTGCTGGCTTGGTGTTTTATATGTTCATTTTTAAGGACTCACATACATCCTCCCCCCAACAGGAGTATTGATTTAAAATGAGGTAGAACGCACCTTTTATACTGAAAATGGACTCACTATCTTTCAAAGATATCTGGGGCGTTACCTTCTTAGTTACATATTTTGCTAATGATCCTTTAGAAATACTCACAATATACAGGGAGAGAAAGTTCAGGCTGCAAGATTCCTTTCACACTTAGCACACTGGGGCAATCACCAACTTAATTCAACTGTTTTAAATTTTGTTTTGTTTTATTGTCCATTTCCTGAGAAGGAAAGAAACCTACAAAATATTTGTGAATGCTTTCTGCACTTGAGTTGATCTCAATTCGAATTCACCACTCATCTCTGCCTTCCCCTAACTCTTGTTCACTTTCTTCTCCTCCTTCTCAGTTATTTTTCTTCTGGTGAGAAAGCAGCAGCGGCCCCAGGGAGCTGTCATCTGTCTGCTTCGTTTCCATTATGTTTGTACTGCTGGGAGATGCTAGAACAAAGGCATCCCAAGTGTTACTGAATGGGGACCAGCAATCTGCCCTGCTGGGGAAGCTATAATCATCCTGTATGGATGGCAGTGTGGGCTTCTCAGTACTGCTCGAAGATGTTTTATAGTCAACTGTGGAATGCTTAGCCAGGGCAGTCCTGTGAGCGTTACTGCCATGGCCTTCTGTGGCTACCACTTTCTGTGACAGAACGGAAGAAAATAAAATGTGACCTGTCAGCCTTCCGTTGATATGAAATAGTCCACCAGATGCTTTTAAAACACAGAGTCTCAGATCATGTCTATGTCAATTTCTAAAACATATTTGTATCAAAGATTTAGTTCCTGGCTCTGTTCTGGCCAGATATGCATACAGAAAGGCTGTACATCAATTTGACTGACTTGTTACTTGGAGAGCATTCTGGGGGAGAGGGCTCTGTAGTGAGAAGGAAGTGAACTAAAAAGGTACTGGGCATCTTCAGTACCAGAGAGAGACTAGGAGTGCTGGGTAATTATGTGGGTTATACTCACTGTGTCACCCAGGTGGCAATCCACAGATAGAGTGTTTTATCACCCAAGATGATTCTCCTGTGTCCATTTCCATTCCATTTTTGCCCCGTGGTGCTGGTAACTACATTTTTAAAAATTTCTATGCCTTCAGATCACATCTGCTTTCAAATTGCCAAACAATATAATGTAATTCAGCCCCTGAGAAAAACAGAGAGTCTCGCTTTCCTCTAAGCCTGAGGTAGAGACAATCAGGTTCATCTGGCACTATGAAATATAACCTGTGTATATGAGTGGTTTGCTGAGAATGGTCTTTGTTTTCCCCTGAAACTATTTGATACTAATGATGTCTCCTAAAAACTAAAGGTAACTGGGGGATAAGAATTTGTAAATGAAGATCCTACAAGTCAAAGTTTGAAATGACAAAAAAGTTTCAAATGTTTTCAGGAAAGCATTCTCCTGCTGTAAGTGACTTAGAGCCCACATCTGTAGAACACAGAGCTGGGCCCAGGAGCATCTCTCTGCTGGTGCCCAGAGGAGGGCTGCTTCCAAGAGGCCAGATTCATATGACCCAGCACTGCTTCTGTGAATTAATTTTATTTTTATGTGTTTCCTTGATTCTTTTGGAGACATGAGCTTTGTAGTTTGCAAATTTTTCTTCTGATTTTTATTATTTTATTTAATAAATATTGTCCCGTGGGGCTCAATTTGAGCATCAGGAAATAATACTCTTTCTCTGGAAAAAAAAGTAGTGCAGAGAAAAGATTTAATAAAGTTAATTTGTTACAAAACAAAGCCAAAAACATGCTGTCAAATGAGGTGGACAGAACACTGAAATGGATGGAAGGAAACACTGGGGAAATCCTTCATCTTCTAAAGAAATGAAGCCAAGAATGCAGGCTGACACACTACAAGAGTTTTTATTTCTCTAAGAAACCAAGGAAGTAACACAGCATCAAAGAATGCTAACCTTCTGATGGGAGAATGTCTTTTTCTATGCTGTGAAAATATGTTGCTCTGATTGGTAATAAATAAAGCTGTTTGGCCAATAGTGAGACAGAATAGGGTTAGGTGGGACATTCTAACAAGAAAGGAGGAAGGAGAAAGGCAGAACAGAGGAGACACTGCCAGCTGCCACCATGAGAAGCAAGATGTAAAGTACTGGTAAGCCACAAGCCATGTGGCAAAGTATAGATTTATAGAAATGGGTTAATTTAAGATGTAAGATCTAACTAGTGAGAAGCCTGAGCCAATAGGCCATACAGTTTGTAATTAATAAAAGCCTCTGTGTGTTCATTTGGGTCTGAGCGGCTGTAGGACCACAAGACCATGGGAGTTGAGTGGGCACAGGAAAACTTCTAGTTACAACCTTCCTTAGCCTGTAGTTTAATTCTTAATTTGAGTGTGAATATGGAAAGGGAAGGAAGGCATCCTAGTTACCATTTCATCACTTGAAGAGACACCATGATCAAGGGAACTTTTATAAAGCATTTGACTGGGGGCTTGTCTATAGCTTTAGAGGGTTAGTCCATTATCATCATGGCAGGCAGCCTGCAGGCAGGCATGGGCCTGAGAGCTTACATCCTGATCTGCAGGCAGCAGGCAGAGAGAAATACACTGGGCATATCATGGGCTTTTGAAACCTCAAAGCCTAATCCCAGTGACACACCTCCTCAAACAAAGCCACACCTCCTAATCCTTCCCAAGCTGTTCTACACCCTGGTGACTAAGCTTTCAAATATATGAGCCTATGGGGGACCAGTCTCATTCAAACCACCACAGAGAGTAAAGGAAGCCCATGCTTCAACACTTGGAATGAACTCAGTGCTATTCCAAAAGGCTTTAGAATATTAGCCCATTTAATTCTTAAAACTGTCCATTGAAGAGGTGAGATCTCATCAGACAAAAAAGGAAATGGGGGCACAGAGGAGCTCAACTGCCCAAAGGTGCCACAGGTGAGGTTTGGTGCAGAGTTTCTTCTTTCCCCATGGTGCTGCCATGTGTCCCTTTTGCTATAGTAAGCTGTTCAAACTTCCAATTAGCACATCTACTCATTGGAGGGGATAAAAGGCCTTGGCTGTTCAACAAAACCCTGAAGAATGAATGAGTAAGAATCATGTTTCAGTTCAACTACAATGCTCACGTTATCTGTGCTGCTTGCTTGCTTTTTGAACACCAGATTTAACCCAGTTTTAGGTACCTTCTTGATTCAACTGGATAAATGAGCTGCTAAAGTCTATCAACAATGGCCCATCATGTTCATTTACCAGCAGGGTTGAGTTAGGTTTGTCAACAAGGCAGACGTTATCTACAAAATAAAGTGAAGGGGATGATTTATTGCATCCTTTCCAACACTCATGTTCTGTGGTCACATATGTCTAACCTCTGAGTGGCTGTTAGTGGTACTTTATTTTATAACCACATATGTATATCCTTGACCTTACCCATTCAACTCTGGAAAACAGAGAAACTGAGCGATGCAAGCCATCTTCTGCCAACAAAACAATTGCTGACAAGTCATCTCCTCATTTGGAGAACAAACTCTCCTTCATTGTTAACTGTTACTTTTCGTATACATGTGTGCTATGTATGGGTAGTCACAGGTGCGTTGGCAGACATGCGTGTGCATATGTATGGAGAGCCAAGACACTTTGGATGTCTTCCTTGATTGCTTTCCACCTTCTGTATTAGGCAGGCGTCTCACACTGAACCTGGAACTCATTATTGCAGCTAGTCTGGCTAGGCAGCTCAGTCTTTGCCTCTCTGGAACTGATGTCATATGTGGGTCACCACACCCATTCAGCTTTTATATGGATTCTGGTATCTGAAATCCAGTTCTTCTGTTTTCACAGTGAGCATTTACTACACATTCAATTCTCCAGCACCATTGTTATTACTAGATTTTAGGGAGGGAAAAAGTAATTTATATGCAAGAAAATGCCCACAAATTGATCATAGCTCTTTTTCATTATTATATAAACACATATAATTCAGACCTAAATCACAATATGTATCTTTCCCATAGCTCTAGCAAGGTTCTTTTATATTATTTTTGGGCCCTTCTCCTTGTTACCCTGTAGGCAACCATTTTTTCCTCCTGATTTCTGTAGATTAGTTTTTCTAAGAACACACCTGCTTTTTAATTGCCAAGTAATGCAATGTAATACAGCCCATCAGAGAAATAAATAGTACTGCCTTTGAAATTGTAATTTTGGGTCTAAATTCCCTAATACATGAGTTAATCTGACTGTATAAAATATAATCCCAGTAGTCAAATGATACCATGGCAATTTTGTCACCTTCTGGAATATTGATTTTTTTTTAATGTCTTCTGAAAGACTCAACAGCAAATCTAGATACCTGGCCTGGGAGTTTCAGGTTTTGTTAGTGAGTTTGCAGGGGTTTCTATAAATTACAGGCTACCTTTGTGCTCCTTCTCTTTTTACTCACAGAAATGAAGAGTTGAACTGATGGTCTCTAATGACGGTGAGCACTCTCTTTGTTGTTTTCTCAGAACACTATAACTCAAAACTGAATGTCATTACACCTGGGAAAAAATCATCCTTCAGATTATATGGAAATTTATGTGATTATTATATAAATTACTCAGAAAACAAAAAAAATTAGCCATTCTCTTAGTTGGTATCTATATTTTATTTTATCTAATATCTTTTTCAAAAAGCATCACTAAAGAAAAAAAAACAGCTAACTAAAGAAACAAACAAAAAATCTCAAATATGCCAGGTCACAGCTGCTGTTTAAGAAACACTGCTAAGCTCAACATTTTAAAAATAATACTTTATTAATATCTCTAGCAGTTTTAAATTGACTAGATTCCACTAGGCAGATCTCCCCTTGCGATGGTTTGAAAGAAAATGGCCCCCAAAGGGAGTGGCACTATCAGGTGGTATGGCCTTGTTGGAGGAAGTGTGTCACTGTGGGGGTGGGCTTTGAGGTTTCTTCCGCTCAAGCTTCCCTCAGTGTGTCTGCCAGTCAACTTCCTATTGCCTGCAAGATGTAATACTCTCAGCTCCAGCACCATATCAGCCTGTATGCCAACATGCTCCCCACTGCTGTGGATGATTGATTGATAAATAAAATGCTGATTGGCCAGTAGCCAGGCAGGAAGTATAGGCGGGACAGGCAGGGAGGAGAATTCTGGGAAGTGGAAAGCTGAGGCAGAGAGATGCTGCTGGCCGCCACAATGAGGAGCAGGATGTAAAGTACTGGTAAGCTATGAGCCACGTGGCTAGATATAGATTAATAGAAATGGGTTAATTTAATATAGAAGAACTAGAATGCAAGAAGCCTGAGCCATTAGGCCAAACAGTTTAAATAATATAAGCGTCTGTATGTTTATTTTATAAGTGGGCTGCGGGACTGCCGGGGTTTGGTGGGACCCGAAGAGAAACTCTCCAGCTACACCCCACCATGATAATGTACTGAACCTCTAAAACTTAATTGAGCCCCCTTAATTAAATGTTTCCTTAAAAGAGTAGCCACGGTCATGGTGTTTCTTTATAGCAATAAAAACCCTCACTAAGACAACCCTCAAAAATTTCTAACTTGGTATCACTAAATAACTGCTGTTTTCCTGGGAGTATATAGATACTTTAGTTGCCACGCAATGCAGTGTAATACAGCACATCAGAAAGAGACAAATAGTACTGTTTGAAATCTTGGGTCTAACTTACTTATCTAATACTTGGATTGATCTAACAGTATAAAACGTAATCTGGTAGTCAAATGGTAATTTCATCACATGCTGGAATGAATATTGATGGAAGCGACAGTGTGGGGAATAATTTGAAGGCCTCCTCACTCTTGTGTCTTGAATCAGGTCTTGGCGAGTCTAGAGCAGCTGAAAAAGGTTGGATATGTCTTTCTATGCAGCTTCTCAGCATGGTTTGTGGTTGGTCTTCCTCGCGATATGATGGTTGTAATGCTCACATGTGCCTGCTGTCTGGCTAGCCCCTAAATGAAGTAAAATAGACAACAAACCCACAAGGTGATAGGTCTCCTAAGCCCTATCACAGGAGTTGTGAAGCATTGCTTATCACTGTCTCCAGAGTTTGTTGGCCGTGTAGTCAGGATGCCAACCTAGATCCAAGAGTAATTAGTAAGGAACTTGCAGCCATCTTTAACCTAACCCAGTGAAGCTCACATTTTGAGACCTGTCTGAGGTCATCTCAGTTATGAATTCAGCAAATTTTACTTAATAATTTATCATGTAAGATTAAGTCATCTATTAGTCCATCAGTCAATTATAACATCAGGAATCTTACAATGTTTGAATATGGGATGTTGACTAAGTCACCTACCTATTTAAAAGTTGTTGTTTTTTTTTAATCTGTAAAGTCTGCTCCATCCCTTCTAGAAGTACTGTATGGAAGTGATGTACTAATTTGTGAGAATATGAAACCATGAAAAAAGTCACAGATTTGTAAGACATTTGTAGTTAGAGTTTTCCTGCCTGACCCACAGTCAGGACAAATCTCTCTCACCCGCCAGTCCCACAACCGCTCAGACACAACCAAGTAAACATAGAGACTTATATTGTTTAAACTGTATGGCCGTGGCAGGCTTCTTGCTAACTGTCCTTATATCTTAAATTAATCCATTTCTATAAATCTATACCTTGCCACATGGCTTGTGGCTTACCGGCATCTGTTTGTCATGGTGGCAGCTGGCAGTGTCTCCGGCCTTTTATTTCCCAGAATTCTCTCCTCCTTGTCCCGCCTATACTTCTTCCTGTCTGACCACTGGCCAATCAGTGTTTTATTCATTGACCAATAAGCAACATGTTTGACATACAGACCATCCCACAGCAGACATTATCAAGATGACTCTTTTTCTTCTGAAAGACAATGAAGCAAAATACATGAATTGTTAAAAACAATGAAATTCATTGAGTTGGTTCCTAGTTGTTACCTTCTCCCAGTGTCTTGAAGACATTCATTCATAGTTTCCTTTCCTTTTGAAAATGCTCTCTGACTTGCTGATGAGCTGCCACACATGTCTATAACAGTAGCACCAATCGCCACCTGAATGGTGTTATTATATATTCCTGGGTTGATCTTTCTGTCTTCTGCTTCTTAAGCAATGGGAGTCTCTGTAGAGACTCAAAATTTCCTCAGTTCCCATAGGGCTATCAGCATTTTAGCAGCCATCACAATAAAAGAATGACTAGACAAGTAAGCTTTGGGTGTTGAAATGACAATTGAGTTATTTGCTATCCCTATCTTGAAATGTCTTTCCTTTCACAGTTGTAACAACTTATTACCCATGTGGAACTTAAACCATAGAACTTGTGTTGGAACTCAGTACCTCCTGAAGCACCCGTTTTGCCCAGTCCCCTTTCCCTGATCATGGCCTCTTGCAACTGTTGGAAAGCCCTAGCAATCCTTTGGAGTCATGTCATTGGGACATGGTCCATTCTGTCAGTTTCTACTGTCTTTGTTTTGGATCAGAGAGTCAGCCAACCGCTTGCCTGTTTGAAGACTCTCCTAGGGTGGCGTGGGTGGTACTCCATGCCTATGGTAGGAATTGCAGACTCCTAAAAACTGTGTTCTAGTTGTGTCCCTATGTTCTTTCTGTCCCATTTTTTTCCAGCAGCATGAGCTTCCAACATCATACTCATGTAAGTCCTAAAAGTTGATGTGTTATGCCTTTAGCCAGTCAATATTTTACACAAAACCACATGGGCATATTGCTAAGATGGTGATTAAATTCAGGTCAAAACAGAGACTCTGCATTGCTAGACAGTCCCCAGGTGATATGAATTCCTCTGCTTAAATTTCTCTCAGAGGAGCAAGGCTCACTCCCTTAAGTGTATGAAGTGAACTTCCTCATGCCTGAACATGACTCATTTTCTTGCCTTGAAAGGTCTGTACCTACTTCATTGTTTGCTGAATTCCTATATTCTGAAGACCCAGATCAAATGCTGTCTCCTTGAAGATTTCTACCTTGTTTATCCTCTATTTCCTTACATCCCTTTATAGATATTTATCTTGATGCTTTCACATTTTGGGGCCTAAGTCGCGTGTGTTTTTGAACGTCTAACATTTCCACTGTAGTTTAGTTGGAAATAAAAACTTGTGCTGAAAATAACCATTATGATGTATAAAGATAGATTATATATTAAATAATGTATTGGCAAAATATCTAGAAATTCCCATGGGACTACAGAAGGATGAGATTTCCTATATGTCATTATGTGCTATTTTTTAGGGGCTTGTACAGAATGATGTACAATACATATCTGGTGAGATAATTTTGAAGAATTATCTGAGGTCCAAGAAATTATTATGAACAAAATTGGTCTGATTGTCATCACTTTTAGTCCCTGTTGGAAAATTTGCTTGGCCATAAATTATCTTCCTTGAAGGAAGTATAATATTTACTATCTTATTTAATGATCCAAAAATCTGTACTGAATCAGACGTAGAAATGTTAAAGTAATTACATTTGGAAGTCAATTTAATGAATGTCCAATATGTGAAAGCATTATTTCTGTAATCTTTTTTATTGCCCAATTTATCATTTTTATTGTTAATTTACTTATGTTATATAGTTCTAGGATGAATTATAATCTCTAGCCCCCACCCCCAGTTTTTCAAGAATGAAACACAGAAAGCTTTTGTTAGAATGGATCCCTACACTTGCTTCAGGGAGACCGTATGTTACTTATGTGCTTTGGATAATTTCTTAGTCTTGCCTTAATTATGTCATGAGTATATTTAAACACACATTTCCTTTTTTTGCAGTCCAAATTCCTTCAACCTGATATCCACGGTGGCCACAAGAGTGGAATTGTGCTATTTACAGTCATGTATTGACTGTGGTTTTCTAACTTCAGAATCCTGAGTTGGAAAGAGAAGTCTTTGTATAGTACGTTTGTACCTCACAAACAGTGGGAGGAATATACGTGACTGACACTGGCCAGTGCATAACTTTGGCCAACGCATGCCTCTCCGAGATGCAGAATGGGAAGTAACAGATGTCATTCGTTAACATTACAAGGAAGGGGTTTCCTGTCAGAATATGCAGAGAAAATTTGTAGGAAGAATGCAACATCTGATTAAAGTACCAAAACCTTCTGAGTAGACTTCAGTTCCTACTAAGAATTTTTTGAATGATTTTTGGCTTAAATTTTTATAGTATACACTGTTACAAAAACCTCCAAATAAAAAATTAAATAACACAAACCTTAAAGTGAAGCTTTGCAAGAGTAAGTAAGTCCAAAGCTGCTTCCTGTGATTGCCAAAACCACGCTCGCTACCTGAGGACTAGTCCTTCCTGATTCCAAGTTTACTGAGTTGTGGAACTTCATGAGTTGAGTGGATGTAGATTTATATCAGTCTCTTTTGAGTCTGAAATGAATAATTGGAGAGAAACTGTCATGACGATTCAAACACTGCCTGGTGTTCTTAGCTCTGTAACACAGAGGGAGGGCAAGTGTGAGCCACAAAGGTGAAGAACGAAGAGCTGTGTGTAACCTCTGGAAGTGGAAACCATCAAAATACCAATCAGTCCTATGGATGACTTGGGATTGTTTTCCCTGATTGGTTTACAATGAAATAAATTTTACTTCTCCAGCCCACTAATGACTATGAGAAATATTATTAAACATACTGTCTGCCATGCCACAGTTAATTCTTTATTTTAAATTTGGAGCCATTGGGGGAAAGGAGCAAAGTTAAGTGTTCACTTTTCAGTGTGGGAAAAAAATCTAGGAGATCCTAGTTCCCAGAGTCATATTAAGCAGTGGAAATCAAATCCAGAGCCTTATACATGCTAAGCAAATGTTCTCTGCTGTGACCTACATCCCTAGCCCTCTCTGATTGTGATTGAAGAATGGGTAGGTGTGTCTTGGCAGATGACTGACTTACTAATAGACTCTGCTACTGTAACAATTGAGTTAGAACTGATCTGTAGCTATCAAGCAGACTCTACCGGGTAAGCCAAACAGCTAGATTTTGTCAGGATAGTAACTGTACATTATACACTAGATAGGTTTGTGATTCTAGAGGCAAAATGAAATTTTCCTTTCATAAACGTGGACAGCGTGGACCAGAGTGGCCTTAGTTTATTGAAGCATGATTCTTTTGTAGCTGTGTTGTTAGCTTGCTGGCCTTGTTGCCTTTCATGGTTATGGGATGTGCTATTCCTGAACAACTGGACTGAAACTGCCCGGTTACTCTTTGCAAAGACCTAGCTGAGAGCCGTGAATTAATAACATAACACATGTAGGCTTCTTCTGTTTGTATATTTTATTTCTTATACTTGTGGATGTGTGTGCCTGATATCTGTGTATGGGTGGGCATATGGAGGTTAGAAGACAACTTTGTGGGGCTCCAAGGGTTGAACTTAGGTTGCCAGAGGCCTTCACTACTGAGGCATCTCAGCAGCCCCACATGCAGACTTTGTGGAGAGTGAAAGCATGCACCCCAGGGAAGGGAAGGTGAAGCTTTATCTTTACATCTAAGGGGCAGGCAGGAGTGGTAAAAATGGTTAACGAAACACCAAAACCATGAATTTGATTCTCATGTTTCGAGTCTCAGTTAAAAAGTATAGTTGACATAAAGAACCCTAAAGCAAAAAAGAATAGGGATCCTTCCTTCTACCTCAGCCAAGAGTGGTAGAGAGAAGGATTCTAGGCCTATAACAGAATAGCAGAGAAAACAGCCTTTTCCTCGCTGGTGACTACTACACTGACTAGTAACAAAAGAGAAACTCCTTCCACAGAGTTTTGTGTGTGTGTGTTTTAATGCGTTTGTTCATTTGTTGTATTAATTCATTTAATAAAATCTGCTGTGGGCTGGAGAGATGGCTCAGAGGTTAAGAGCACTGACTGCTCTTCCAGAGGTCCTGGGTTCAATTCCCAGCAACCACATGGTGGCTCACAACCATCTGAAATGAGATCTGGCACCCTCTTCTGTATACATAATAAATAAATAAATCTTTAAAAAGAAAAGAAAAGAAAAGAAAAATCTGCTGTAAGGGAGACAAAAAAAAAGATTACTTTTTTTCTTCTTTTGTCCCAGGTGAGTCTGGAATTCATGATCATCCTGCCTCAACCTCGTAGGTGCTAGGATTACAGATGTGCTCCACTTTGCCTGGCAAACTAAAGATTTTCATTAGTAAATTCATTAGTAAGCATTGCATCTGTCTAAGAAAGGAAAGGAAAAGCATCACACACAGATGACCACAGGGACTACATGAGGCACTGGGAAAGAATTACAATCTGCAAGGAGGATGAGCGATACAACAGAGGTATAAGTGGTGTGCCGGAGAAAATGTTCTCTGCCATTTCTAGACACTCAGAGACCCGCAAGCCATTTGCATAGCACTATTGGACTGCGAGGCTGGTGCCGTGGCTTCCTGTTGAATCTCTTCTGAAAATCCTGCATAGTGCTCTTTCTACTAGAAAGCTTTGGTCTATCCCATAGAAATCATTTCCACGTTGCTGAGGGGGCATTAATTGGAAACAAAAGATAAAAACAGCATCCTGGCTTTTGGAGCCAGGGTCATCTTAGCACTAGAATTAAATTATGCCAATATTCTTTATATTCCAGGCGCTTGTCCTGTGAGATCCACACATCACTCTACCTCCCAACCCCTGACCTGTGGAAACAGTAACTTTAGTTACAGGATTATTACACCATATGATCATTCAAGAATACTTCAGGAAGATCGCATAACTATTAAAAAGATCGTGGTCTTTAGACTTGCTTCTTTGGGAACCGAACTGACAAAGTCAAACTCCTTTGAGATGAGAAGTATGCTAGGTTGATCTATATTGTTCCTCTCTCCTTCCCCTCTTCTTTCCCCTTTTCCTTTTTTTTTTTTTCTCCTAACAACAAGGCAAACTCAAGGCTGTCTGGGTTGAGGTATTTTTCTTAACAAAGGTTTTTGCTAATAGAAGAGATAAGTCACTAGGTTTCTTATACTGACACATTGGGCCCTAAAAGATATTCAAAGAGAGTTCTAAACCTTGTGTTTTTATATACAAGCAACCCAGTGCCACCAGTGTCCTCTAAGTAGGTACAGGGACTCTGGCCTGGTTTCGTTTTGAAACCCAAGGTAATAGAGAAACAAACACAAACAAAAATGACAGTGGGTTCTAGACGGGAAGGCAGGGTCAGAAGAGAGGAAAGGATGAGTTTTTCTGTACCTATCCTCTTGTCAGACTGTAACATAACAACTGGAAGGCACTTCTTAAAGCTAGTAAATGACAAAACACACACACACACACACACACACACACACATACACACACACACACTCCAGCAATATTAGAAGGCAGAAGTAGGACTGTTCTTTGCCAGCCGAGGACGTGTAGGGGAAAGCTTGTCCATTTCAAACACATGTAAACTCGCAGGTTTAACATTATTTTATTCACTTATTTAAAAGGAAAACTCAAAATATTAATCCAGTTTAGATGTTGCCACAAACTTAAAGCCAACACCACCTTCCAGCGGGCTTTTACTCTTAGCTGAGACCAAAAACCAAACCAAAACAAAAAGCCAAACAAGGGTTTAGCAGGGATTGGTTTACAGTCCTGGGAGACTTCGGTGGAACTACTGAGTCCAGAAACACCACTTGGATGGAAACGTACATTCACCACATATGATTTTCCCCCATCTCTGCTGCAGTCTCATATACAAAAATTAAAAAAAGAAAATGGTCAGGGTTCAGACATCCCTGGCTTGTATCAAATTAAACTGGATTTAATGCCTGGCTGTGTGTCGTCGTCAGCTCAGACCCATTTATCCCGGGCTGTGGAGTGCAGAGCTGGTGGAGATGAATGACGGGCTTTCTCATGACTCCACTCCCACTCTGCTCGCCCTGCTCCTGTCCTTTGTATTATAATGGAGGACAGCTGTGGCAGCAAAGTGAATATTAACTAACCCCGGTGCCTCAGCAGATTGTGACTTTAATCCCTGCAAATACCACGAAAATCAAAATTTAATTACACTCGGAGTAGCTCTGTTAATGCCTGAAAAATATTTAACAATTAGTGGTTGGCTTAATTAAGCAAACTGCCTTTCACAAAGCAACCTGTAAAGTCCTCCCAAGCCCTTCCCCCACCCATTTTTTTTAATACCATAGACTAATTAGTCTGATGTAAGCTCACAGCACTTCATTTCCTACTACTGAGTCTGCTGCTTAGCTGATACAGGCTCTGAATTTAACAGCTTGTAATAGAAAGAGAAGTGGTAAAAAGGAAGAAAAAAAGCCAGGTTCACAACATAGCTACTTAATAATAAAGAAAATCCTTTCAATAAGTCACTAACCAGTGAAGGCCGTTTCTTCATCATAGAGATATTTGACTGTACATGTGAGAATGACTGTATCTCAGTTACAGTGTTATTGTTTTAGGAGCTTCTGGAAAGCAAAATAATAATGTAACATAACTGTTTTGATCAAAAGAAGTGTCCTCTGTCTATACGGACTTGACTAGAAAATGCTGTTTGTATTTACCCTTGGAAATAGGGACAGTGCATAATGCTGTCCACACACTGAACAAGTCAAGAAATAAAGTGAAAAATGACGGGAAAGCTGCTGAAGTTTAAATCTGCCTTTCTGATTACTAGGTGCTGTCACCTGACCGCCTCAGTTATTCACTGATTCAAGCATCAGGCATTTCATTGATGAGCATGGTACCGATGTGTCACCATATAGCTCTGTCCTAACAGCAATGGAGTGGTTAAAATGCCATAAAATGACATATTCCATTATCTAATTGTGTAGCTCCATCTCTAATTGAATACTTAGGCAAAGATCTTACCATTAAATAATTGAGAGAATAAGTCACAGCTGTCTTTCTAAAGGTGCCCCCCTCCTGAAAGTAAACTAAGAAAAAAACCAGCCTCAATCCTTAGAAAATAACAACAATAAAAATGCCCCAAGAATGAAAACCAATGTCTGAGCGATCAAGGAACCTACAGTCTGTTAAGTCCAAAGTCGAGTTTTGCAGAACAGGAAACTGACATCCAGAGAGTTGCAGAGATTTCCAGAGTCATGTGAAAAATCTGTCCAGCTCCTCAGCCTTATGGCCAAGACCTCCAGGCCCCCACTCCAGAACTACTCCATTTTATTTGACTCTGTACACAATTAAAGCAGGATGCATTTGCTCTCCCAAATTGTTGAATATCAGAAGCCAAAAACATAGAGCCAGAGGTGGGCTTTCTCGGGGCTCAGTGGCCAGATGTTGGGAACTAGGCGAACGTATGAGACAAATTAGAAACTGCTAAGTAAAAATTGATCTGCAAGACATGGTCTCTGGGTGCCACTCCAACTCAGAGAACAAATGAATACTTAAAAGAAGCTTGTGCTGGGGATGTGGCATGGTGGCAGAGCTCTTACCTAGCACTGTGAAGCCCTGTAATTGAGTCTCGTGTGGAAAAGAAAAAAAAAATCTTAGTTTTGCATTTGAGAATTTTGCTAGCTCCACTTATTCTATTGTGTGAAGATTTGAATGAGAATAATGAGATAGACCCAGAGATAGATGATGTCAAAAATTATTAAGACAATAAGCTGATGTGTTTTCTCTTTTAGACTATAAGCCTTCGGTGAGTTCTCACTGATCATTTTAGTAAAAATGGTATGTTCGTTTTTCAATGCAGAAAACTGTGCCCAGTAACCTCACACTTATGGAATTTTTACTACTTCTTCATTTCACATTAATTCTTTAGTATTTCACTTGTTACTTAATTGGATAATTAAGAACAAAGGTGAAGCAGGATATGGTCATGCATGACTTTGATACCAGTACTCCAGAGCAGAGGCAGGTGGATCTATATGAGTTCAAACACAGTGAGTTCCAGGTCAGCTAGGGCTACATAGTGAGACCTTGTCACAAACAAACACACAAATAAATAAATATTAAAAAAAATAGCAAAGGCAAAAGCAAGTGTCCAAGGGTATTTATCAAAAAAGGGTGTGTTATGAACACCTACACCTGACCCTGCCCATAGTCTCCATCTCCATATAATCCTGTGTATTCCCACTGAATGAGCAGACCAGACCATGCCTCAGGTCTCATAGTCGGTTGATGGAGATGGAAATACACACATAGGCTGTGATTGAGATACTTGTACTCTGACTCAAGAACTCTGCAGCACGTGGCAAGTGTTTAGTCCTTCAGTGGAAGAAATGTAACTTTTTAATAGTAGAGGAAACAGCACATTATATTTCAAAATTGATACCCTTGAAAAATGTGTATTAACATAATGATCCAAATTGGTGTAAAATCCTCTTATGGGTTTTCCAGAGATAATTGTACTTTAATGGAACACAAAACTTATGCTCCAAATTCTTTTGTCAATTAGTCACAAACACATCTTAATTTCTTTTTGAATGCGTGCTGTATAACTATTAACCAAATGTTCATTCACCATTAAATTCAGTTTCTTCAGTGTGTTTTCTCATTCAAAAGCACATAACGATTCTCCTTCATGGTACAAAAACCTGGCTTCTAATGGATGAGTAGACCTCTTCCATTCTTGAAGAGCGTTACCGATTTTAGATTTTTGGTTAAATGCAATATAATTTCAAAATGGTAAAATATGCTTAAATAAACTTTTAGAGTTTTATCTTCTGTAAGAGAGCAGCAAGTGTTAAAAGCCAAACACAAAAATTTCTAACATCAATTTATCTCAGTTTAACTGACACAACTTTTTGTTGTATAAAAAAAGAAAGAAAGAAATGTAATGAATGGAAGTTCTCTTCTATTTCAAGCAGGAAAACTCATGAGTAGAGTGCTCATTGTTGACAGTGGAGATCATTTGTAAATAAAGAAGCCAGCCGATGCTTGCTTTCAATTCACACACATCAGCTGTTCCGTGGAACAGACATTGAGACTCTCAATTTGCCAGCCAACAGGGAAGGAAGGGCCTCTGTTGGGAATCTTCCACGGTCACAAACATCACTTTATTATAAAGATTTATTTATTAGAAAGACTTGTCACATAGTGTGCTGGTCACGTGAGCTTATACCACTTCCTCTTTCCTAGATCCTGCTTTGCCTACACACACGCACACTGGCACATACACGCACACGCATGCGCGCGCGTGCACACACACACACACACACACACACACACATACACACATTCCTACATATCTATCCCTCCTCAATCTCTCTACTCCTCCTCCTCTAAGAAAGGAGATAAGTACTCTTAACTATGTTCAATACTTGTTGAGATTTCAATTACAAGATGACTGAAGTGTGCTTACACATTTTCATTTCTTCTTTGAGCATGGCGCAATAAAGTAATCTTAATGCCTGGCGCCTACAGTCAATAAGATCTCCAATTCTGACTCAAAGAATAATAGACAGACTAATAATTCTGCAAGGACACAAAGATTTCACCCACCTCTTACAGACTAACATCACCACTCATAAGTGAATTTCTTGTTTTGCTCAAACATCCTTGAGGCTGGGGTCTCTACCATGAACTAGTAGTTAATCAAAACAAAAACAGTGATGTTCATGTCCATTTAAGCTGTTTCTATTTCCGTCTATATCATTTTCATGGCCTTTGATTCACTCACTGAAATCTACCTGCCTCTGCCTCCCAAGTGCTGGGATTAAAGGCGTTAACCACCATTCAGTAAGGTATTTTCAAATCTCAGAGGATTTCTACTGTTCTAGGGGCCATGTTTCCATGGAATGTAAGTAGTCTTTTTATTTATTATTTATTATTTATTATTTATTATTTATTATTTATTTATTTATTTATTTATTTATTTATTTTCAAGACAGGGTTTCTCTGTGTAACAGCTCTGGCTGTCCTGGAAGTTGCTCTGTAGATCAAGCTGGCCTTGAACTCATAGAGATCTACCTGCCTCTGGTGGTACATGCCTTTAACCTCAGTACTCAGGAAGCAGAGCCAGGTGGATGGGATTAAAGGCATGTGCCACCACTGCCCAACAGTAGTCTGGCCTTTTACTGAGTCTCCTCCTCAAATGAGGTTCTGAATCTCTGGAGGAATAGTGATTCTAATTCCTAATCCTAACTCCTAATAGTGACCCTAGTCTTGAGTAATTACTTGGAATTTTTTATAGACCCTGAGCCCAGGCCATTGATTGGCCTTTTCAAAGCAAGGCAGTATCTATCGCCAACAGCAATTCACTAAGAACAGAATCCAAATCACATAAGCATTTCCAAATTCCTGCCAGGCCCTCAAACTTATGGGAAGTAAAATCAGAATTCCTGATTATTTCCAGGAAGTCCTGAAACTTTGTCTTTCCTATTTTTTAAAAAATAATATTTTACCTAGAATAGCAAATACTAATAACAAACAGTAAGCAATTTTAAGCTAAAAGTTTCAGACATTTTATGGAAAAATAATATAAGGGTAAGTACCATAGCATTATTCTTTCCAATAACCTGCAAAAATGAACTCTAGCTGTAATGGAAGTTGAAGGTTGAAAACATTAAAGAAGGTAAGTTTCACATAAAATAAATGACAAAACCATTTAAATAACTGACATGCCATATAAAATTAATAATCATAAATCACCAAATGACAAAATAATTTAAATAACTGAAGTACCACATATACTTAATAATTGTAAATCATCTTTCTTATAAGGGGAATTATGAAATTCACAAAACATTCACTGCTTCTTATTTAATGTTGGTAATTTTACATGAGAAATCTTCCAGAGAATATTCAACTATCTTTAAAGAATGTTAGTTAAATTAGGAATAGGTCTACAAACTTTTTAAAGTTAAGTGTAAGGATACAAGTTACATCAGGAGTCAAATATCCGTGTTAGTGATGGCAATACTTTAGTTTCTTGAGTTGATTGGAGTCTTGCTGAAATTAATATTGCTTTTGTTAGTAAATATTTTAGAACAATTTTCCACTTGTTATTGAATATTCCACTACATCATCTTCCTGAATTTGCATTTTCTTTCCTCAAGTATTAACAAAGAGTTGTATAGAGCACATGTCCAAGCTCTGCAAAATGCCAGAAGACATTAGGTTACATTCAAGTAAAGCAGTCAACAGTATGCCAAAATTGTTAACTTACAGACTTACTGGAGTTCTACAATTTATTTCCTAGGTAAACATTCATCAGATTTGTATGTATGTGAATAAAGTAGTAATTTTCACATTAGTTATAAAAATTACTGGCTGTTATCTGCTGTCAGGCCAACAACTTAATCCAACAACTATAAGACTGGTCAGACCAGAACGTTTGTCTAGTGTAACCCTCTCCTGATTCCTGGGAACCCCAATCTTAATTAATCTTTGCTTTCCACATAAATATTTTCTGTTAATACTTTCAATTGTCACAACTGATTTCTTCTAACTAATCCCTCTGTTGATTTAATTGTTTAGTATATATCCATTGATTTGTTTATGTGTATTTGGGCGTGGGACATGGGCCTGCCAGGTCATATGTGTGGAGGTCAGAAGATAACTTTTAGAAATTGGTTCTCTCTACCAAATGGGTGCTAGGGATTGAACTCAGGTCCTCAGAATTGGCAGTCAGCTCCTTTACTCACTGAGCCATCTTGCCTAGCCACAGATTGATTTTTAAGATCTAAAGCTTACAGGAAAATTATAAACATTTTTCTTGTTAACATGAGATTTTTGTTTGTTTCATTAATTTTTCCTAGAATTTGAGAACAAAATAAATACATACATTCTTGACATATGTTAGCAGAGTACTTTACACTTGGCAATAGGAAAAATAAATTATTCCTTTACCTCTTCCAAATCTCTTATAGGGTGTATACACAGGAAGCAATCTTCTAACTGTTACACACTTGATCAATACATTAATGAAAATTAACCATTTTAAGAACTCCAATGTATGCATCAACCAGTTTCACACATACCTAGACGATAGCTGATAGTCTTTAAATTATATGTCCATATATTCCTCTCACGCGTGTCCGGAATGGCTTTGAAGTAAATCCTACAAGATGCATCCTAAGAGTGAGGCAAGTGACTATAGACAAAACAATGAAATCAGATTCCTCCGTTAGGCCAGACAGAAGAATCTGCTCAAAATATGTCAGAGATATAAGCATAAAAGCAAGCCACGAAATCCTTAGAAGAGAAATTTCACGACCTTGGCTTGCGTGACAATATTTTAAGGGTAAGCAACCAAAAAAAAAATGTGCTCAAGTTTGGCTTCATCACAACTGAAAACTTTTATTCTTTCAAGTATATGCTCCAGGAAATGCAGAGACAGGTGACAAAATGAGAAAAAATATTTTCAAGTCATGTCAGAGTTCATTATTCAGAATCTATAAGAATTCTTTCAATTCAACAAAGACAAATATTCCAATTAAAACTTAGAAGAGGATTTGAGCTGACATATCTCAATCCAAAACATAAGAAGTCCATAAAAATGTTCAAAATCATTAGTTACTAGATAGATCAAATAAAAACAAGATACAACTTCATATTCACTCAGGTGATGTATTTGTTCCTTTTTTTTTTCTTTGTTCTGACACAATTCCTAACAACAG